>JAQFZT010002908.1:0-10443 GCA_034696325.1 Camisiidae sp. | reverse complement strand
ATTAAAATATTGAGAAATGAGTGGAAAACCTATCGATTCCTTTGAAGAGAAATATTAATTTTCTGATCAATTGAATGAAAGCCACCAAAAAAGCAGTGAAACCAACGAATAGAGTGAAACCGCAATAGAAAGTTGAAGACCAGTTGGGCTCAAATCTTCCGTCATCTTCAATGAAGACACCATTAGAATAGAGAGAACAGTGACCACAAAAGTTGTATACATGAAGACTCATTGGTATCCAAACACATAGAGTCAAAATAAGGCCCACTGTATAGCCCGCGCATTGACTCAACAATAATATGTTTCCGATTGGCATCTCTTTCATTAATTATTACTACTATTATTATTATATCAATTATTTGTTTTGCAAAATATCATCAAATTTTCACATCTATTTTGATAGTTAAGGATGTGTTTCTATTCACGCTTTAGATCAAAACTTTCATTGAGTTTTATTTAATTAAATTTATTATTTTTATTACATTTCAAATTGAAATCAATATGAAATGAGATTTAAAGTCAAGTGTTTTGACGTGAAAATACCATTTCTGACAAGAGAGAGCGTTACTAATGGTTGAAATGATGTAACTTTCACTTGATTTAACGATTGTTTTATGCAAACTTTTGCTACACTATCAATGAAACACTAATGAAAAAAGTTGAGGAATTTTTTCTCCTTGTTTATTGATTATATGAGAGATATTTGGTTTTTGCAATAGTCTTAAAGTGATACGTTTTAGAAATTTATTCAAAACTGAAAAAATTCGTTATAAATGATGAGAAGTAACTTAGAGTGGGTTAAAGTGTTTGAACATTATGTTGAAAAGTAAAGAGGAGTGAATGGAATCATACTATAGAGAGTAGAGTATAACTTAGTATTGTATGAAAGTTAGTATAGCGAAAGGCAATCCATAATTTAATTATGATAGGAGTGATAAATTGAACCAACAAAGAGAATACAGGAATACAGGAATAGCACAGAATCATATCATAGTGACAGAACTCAACCAAAAACAAAAGTATAAATCGTCGTACAATAGATTATAGTAAAGATCAATGAACAAAAATACTATGTCTTAACATATCTTAAGATGTCTTAAGTGGAGTTATAACTTATAATAGTATAAAACTCAATGATATTGTATACTAAAAAGTATTGTATATCAGAATTAATACTTGAATCATAATAAGAAAAAGTTTCATGGCTTCAACTTTACAAAAGAAATTCACATTTATCTAAAATAAAGATTTAACAAGAGCTCAAAGAGCACGAAATGCCAGAATCAAGAAATTTATGTTTCAATGTAGATCACAATCAATGGTTTTCGTGCAAAAATCTTTTTTTATTTATATAATAAATATTTCTTTATTTTATTTATTTGTAATCATTTTTTTCTCTAACACTATCATAAATATTAGATATTATTTGATCACTAAATATATTAATTTAAGTTTTTTGTTTTTTTTTTCTTATTCGAAATAAAATTTATTAGATTTGAGTACTTTTTATTGAGTTATTGATGAAAAATGAAGAAAATCGCATATCTTTTTAAGCGATTAGAGCAGTAATAATAATAGTAAAGCTGGTATTGGTATGTATTCTCTTCTGATGATGAAATTTATTGATGCGTTGGTTTGATATCTTATTGTTTTTGACTATTATCTCTCATTGATTCTATTGAAGGACTATTAAAGGGTAAAAGAATAGTACGTGTGCGTCAAATATGAATTATGAAGCAGAAGCTGATAAGTGTTAAGCTTCTTATTTGCACTAAATCTGGTCTTAAACTAATAGCTCCCATTATTTTCGACCTCAAATCATATGATATAAGGTTTTCTGAAAATGGTTATCACACAATTGATCTGAGGGTAGAATAGCAGAAGCGAGATATGAAACTTGCGATTGATTTAGTAAAATACAAACTTGTAATACTGTACACAACACAAGTTGGATACAAGTTTAGAGCGAGAAACACAACACTATGATAGTCACTAAAGTAGAAACATGTGAAAGTTTTTGTCTTTTGGAACGATTCACATGAATGTTGTTGGCTGTCAGTCATCTTTCTTTCGATCAATGTAGTTGTCATGGAAATTGCTTTCAGCATTGAATCGCTGCTAACTTTCCAATAGTTGAATATAGAAGTAATACAAGAAGCTGAACATTGAAGAAGCAGCGAAGGATTTTGAACGCCATTAAACTATTATTTTGCATCACCAAACCCGGCAAACCCGCATCCGAAGCATAATCGAAAGGTCTCCACTTGATTATCTAGAATCGCACATTGTTTTCGACAGGAAGATATTCATCACCACAAACTCAATCGATAAATGCTGAAGTGTGTCGTCTATGAAAGGGTGAGTAAACGCTATAACTATTCTTCTCTTCAATTATGTTTACTTTATTTTATTAAAATTATTTAATAAAAAGTGGAAAACTTAGTTTACTTATAGACTAATAATGCTATTATAAGTGCCAATTCCTGTTTCATAGAAGATCCATCACTTACTTTCAAGTCCATTAGGTTTCCATTAAATTTCAT
The DNA here is from genome assembly GCA_034696325.1 of Camisiidae sp. Taxonomy (NCBI): domain Eukaryota; kingdom Metazoa; phylum Arthropoda; class Arachnida; order Sarcoptiformes; family Camisiidae; species Camisiidae sp. The sequence goes on along the minus strand of JAQFZT010002908.1, from coordinate 7,900 downwards.
CTTTATTATGATTCTCAAACAGTTTATCACATTAGCAATACTTAAACTTGAAATCTATAGTGACGGACAAAATTATTTATATTTTTCGTTTTGTTTGCTTAGATTTTATTGAAGACTTTTATTCATTTTTTATCACTTAGTAATGATTGTAGGATTTAAATATTTGATGGCATCAAACATGCAAACTTTGTTATGCTCTGCTATTTAAGCGAATCGAAAAAACTACATAAAAGCTGCTTTAAAAATGTAATGCTCTTATAAAAATCAATATTATAATGATAAGTAACAAGTTTTAAATGCATGTTTTGTCGGAATTGTATAGATTATTTCGCTCTGCTTTATATAATACATTTTATTTAGTTCTGTTTGTAATCAGTATTATTTATATAAAGAATCCGAAACTGAATAAATCTGTGTTAAACCTCAACTTAGACATAGATTTTAAGCCTCAGATTTCGACTCTAAACAACTTGTACTGAAAGTTTTCATTAATTTGGAGAAAATATTATTTCCCGTTGAAAATAAACATTTCTATAAATTGATTTCAGTATTGGGTATATTTGTGTTTCAATTACATTGTTTGAGAATATTGTTGAAGTATTTTCAGATGTACTCTTATTGCAAGAATAAATTTAATTTGAATGAATCGATGAAGAAAAAACTCACCATCCTTTGGGTCGTTAGGAATAGATAAATTTCATTACATTCTAGTTTGAGTTCGAAAATTGTAAGTTTTTAGTTACAAAACAGATAGACAAGCAGTGAAACTTGTAAGACTAGCTTAATATTGATTAAACTCATATTAAGAGTTCAATCTTAAGCTATTTTTCTATACTTTAATGTACAATCAGTTACTTAAAGACTGAAATTTATCATTCCGGGAATGATGCGGATTCATAAGGGTTTGACAACTCGTAACCGATACTCAATACTAATACGAATTACTTCTCAATGTTATTGCTGACTAACATTTAAATTTCTTGTTTGATCTGAATTTATCACTGAATTTTCCGGAACTTAAGAACTGATTGTTAGCTGAAGACAAACAGTATCAACAAAACAAACATTATTTAATGAAAGAAAATTAATTTAAATAGAATTGATTGAGTTTTAAAAATGCAATAGTATTTTTACAAAAGTATAAACCAGTGCTGTAGAACATTAAAGAATCTGCAATAGAAAAACTGACTTATTGAACAATATTTTTCTTGAAATCAATTAAAATAGGCTCTGAATAAATACCTCCACATCTGAATGACTTAAAATGATACGAGACTAGCAAATGTAAATTAGGTATCGCTGTATTAATTAATCATCCTTTATCAATCAGATGGCATTAAGACCAAGTGATTTATTAATCACGAGTAACTTATATTCTGTTCAATAGTAAATTTTCAATTATAGAGTAATATGATTTATGTTTGAGGGGTAGCAAAGGTTGCCAGATCTCATTAAACTCCAAACTGGATCTTCAAAATCAAAGGAGAGACCATTTTTTCTGGATTAACTTTTCAATATTGGGTATTTCTATTTAGTTCTAGACCAGCGAAGTTCCAGTTCTAGACCAGCGAAGACTAGACCAGTTCTAGTTCAGTTCATTTCACTGAAAAGATCAGAAAAACATTAACATTAACCTGAGGGCCTCAAAAATAAATATTATCCTCGAATAGTATGTTGGAATCTATAGAAATTATTTGTTTATTTTTCTGTTTTCAATGTTTTTCTGGAATTCAATTGTTTTCCTTAAACTTTTTTTCCACAAGAAAAGTTGGTTTTTAATGTCTTGGAGGGTAAAAATTACTCTGTGTGTCGTCAGTGGACTGTTCTATACTAGTGCAATGAAAAATTAAATATTTAAGCAAATTCCAAGATAGTCTTAATGAAAATTTCAAAAAATAACACCAATATTTGCTTATATAATGGAGACATTCGCTCTACAATCACTATCGGGAGACTGGAGAATATTCACGAATCCTGGAAACTCCAGATGATTCATGGAGACCTGGTAACCCTATGTACAGCTAAATTATATTCAACTTATTTATGCATTACACAAATGCATTCAGCCTTTTTGAGAGGTGGACCTCAAAGAGCCTTAATAGACTTCTCTGCTTTGTTCGTAACGAGTCATATCTCATAGGATTGATGCATATCTCCGATTAGTTGAGGAAAACTAAAATTTAATATAATATGATTTGCAGTAATGACGTGAGTGCATGAGTGCATATGAAATTAGTTAAAAAGGGGTTTAATGAGCTCCTAATTAAAAGAGTTCAATCTTTAAACACAAAATATTACGTATTGCTTCAATTTGTAAATTTTAAGTATTTTGAACATATTTTATTTTAATCTATTTTGTGGTGCCGTTTTAAAGCTTATCAAAATATCGCATAAAGTTGCTTAGTATGTGATAACATTTGTTTATAATAAAGGAAACATGAAAAATACCCACAGATGCGTCTGCAAAACTTTATATTTTAAACTCAAAAATCTTTATCCACTACTTGAATATAATGATGGTTCTCCTGATGAACACAGGCCAAGAAAATCAGGAAAATCCCGGAATAAGGAGTCAACCTCTCTGCAAGTTTCCCCATGAGAATAGGCTCTCCTGAATAACGGGAAAATGTTCATTATATTTTGCCTCAAAAAGTCTTTCTCCCCATTTGCATGAGAATCTGCCTGAAGGTGGTCACCTCATCTTATTATGTGTTGCTGTGATAAGGGTGAGATAAAGTAATGTTTGTACTCTATTGCATGTTAAAGTCAATTAATAAATTATTTGAGTTAAACCATATATTTGTGTTTCCACATCATTTATAATATTTATTTTGTTTGTCTATTATTAATCAATTATTGAAATCTTCTGTCTCACATGTCAGTATAAATAAGTTTTTCTTCTAAATTCAAAAAATAAGCTATGCTTTATTGAACTGTACAGCACATTACTGTACACATCATTACTCTTCACAGATTTAGCGAAAATAGTTCTCAAGTCCAGCTAACTATCATTAAAGACAAAGTGCTAAATCTAGTGTTTCAGTGAGTATCATAACTTTTTATCTTTACTATTTCACTGAAAAATGAGCGCATCTGACTTTTCAAGTAGAGACCCATTATTACTAAGTTTGAAGAGTTTTACTATTTTGTGAATTTCGTATAAAAACTGCTCAAATAATCTGAATCATTGCTCACACAGAAAATTAGATGAGACGCATGTCTGATAGGATAAAAAATCACAAATTATTGTAGTCTCTTGTCATTGAATGTGTTTGCAAATTGAATTATTGAAATTTATCTACAGTAATGAATCTAAAAACTAATTTCAATGTTTGTAATCATAACTTCGAGTTAAATATGAAAGTCTTTTTTGGAAAAAATAGCTTATTTTCAAAGTTTTTGTTGAATACATCTGTTTTTGATACAAAAGTTGAGAATTTAATATTTCTTACTTTCTTGAACTATTAAAAAAAAGATAAAAGAATTTCTTTATGGAAAATGACATATAAGTTCGGAAGTTATACAAAACAAAAATATCAATTTCATCAGGTTTAATGTCAATCAATTCATGCGTCAAATGTTTTACGACTATTTGAGTGTTCGATTCATCAAATGTTAAGATTTCAGTGAAAACCCAATCGTTAACGTTTTATGTGATGTGAAATCGTATCAGTAGTTGAAACAGATATAACATTAGAGAAAAATTTCAAAATAAGTTAATACTGTATGATATGAACATTCGAGAAAATGGTTTTCGATAAGCAATTCGATAAAATAAAAATAAAACTTATTTTTGTATTTAATAAATGTGAAAAATGAGTTTATACGCATAACTTTTGATTTGTTGACTTTATACTGATAGTTAATTTCTATGAATCCATTTCCCAGTTTATTAATTTTCACAATGAGAAAGCAATAACTAAATTTGAGTAATGCATTAATACTATTCTGTATTTATACAGAAGTGACTCCCAAAATACTCATAAATATTCATTATTTCCACAAGTCATGCTTTTACAGTATGTTTGAGTTATATTTCATCCTTTGATAATTTAGTAACCTATCGAACATTTATCACACGATTCAGTAGATGTGTTATGAGCTATATCTTAAATGACTAAAAATCTTTATAACTGTATTTCAATAGATGATTGCGAATTAAATTAGAGATGATTAAACCAATCGATACTGTTAGTGGTTTTTCAAACATGAGACACTCCGAATAGAGTCTCGAAAACGTATTTTAAATTAAATTATTTATTCTACGCTTCCTTTCTATAGAGTTGAAGTGAACTTTTGGACTTTCTTATGACATAAATTTAAATTATGATAGAGTAGAAGAGATGATCCAAAAAACTCGAGAACGAGTACTGAGACAATTTATATTTATCTAATGATAAACTATAACATAATATTTTCTTTTTTATTCTTTTTCGCAGACAATAATAGTGTTTAATGTAATATTGAGTCTGAGAAAGCCTATGATCAATGTTAGAATGCTTGAGGTCGAGAATCGAATCCATAATATTCATTGAAAGGCAAGCGCACAAACGACTGATCTTTCAGTCCCCACACAATCATTTATCAGAATCCTTAGATTGTAAGCTCGGTATCGGCACTTATGTATGAGTTTAGATAATGTGCAACTCATGTACAATGATTAGGCGCTTAATTCTCTTGAATCGCTACATTTTTTGAATATTTAAACAGAATTTTAATGATAGAAATATTTCCAGATTCACAATGCACTAAATAAACTGTTTAATTGCATTGTGTGAAGATCTTCAGCCGTATTATTCATAAAATTTATTTTACATTGTTTTGTAAGATATTTATCTTACTTATAAATTTAGAGCTTATTACTGAATAAAAGCTTCTTATATTTTATGCAAGGATTCTTTGCTCTTTTTCTGCTTCTGAAATACTTGATTTTATAAAAACTAAATTCATGCAAATGATGTGGAGAAATTACAAGCCAAATCAAGCAAATCTACTTTAATAGTCAGCTTTCCCATCATTTTCAAGTGGAAAGCAGCTCAAACATAAAAAATAAGTACAGACATTGATTTTTAGAAGCACATCAACCGTTATATTCAAAAGTTGCGTTTTTCAAACTTCAAAATAGCTAAAGGGCCCAAAATATCATTTGTTTCAAACAAAATTATTGATTATTGACATTAAATCACATTATTCCTCGATCAGACTTATTAAAGTTTTTAGAGAATGATGAATAGAATAATTTACAAATACTTTTTTAAGCCCTTTAATTATTTAGAGGCTTGAAAAACGCATGTTTCGGGTATAAGGATTTAGATTTAAAAGAAGAATTTTTTGTTGAGAGTAAAGTAACATGTTACTTCATACATACATCATAACATTCGATTTTCGACTCTACAAGTTCTGTCACTAATATTTGAGTGCTGTCACATATCTTCAAAATAAAGTGATGATAATTTTGAGCCCAAATAGAAGGCCTAACCGGCGGCGCAGTTATATATAAGTAGAAGTTATGAAGTCAAATCTGTAGCGTATGGCTTATTATGAATGTTATTTAATAACTTTTCGGATATAGAAATAGAAATCTTATTGGATTCTAGATTGAGAAGAATTTTCTCGAAATTTTAATCTCGGATTAAAGAAAATATTATTTCGGTTTTTGAATAATAAAACAAAAAGAAAAAGGAGATTAAGTTGAATGTTAGTATGCAATCACGAAGTAAAATATTCTCTCATTAAAAATATGAATTTAGTTAACTATAACAAACAATAAGAGTTTATTTTTATTGAAAAAGTTTTATTATCAAAAATAGTCAGTAAAGAGTAAATACATTATAATATTTATACGTTATATGCGGGTTATGAGCTCTAACTTTCCATATGCTTTCATATGAGGCAACACTTTATAAAAATGCTTTTTCAACTTGAGAGCTCGACGCTTATCAAAATAATAATAATATGAATTGTTTACTCAGTTCAACTCTAGCTTTACCTTAAAGCGACTCATCATAATTCGACTCTTGCTAACAGATACTTATAGTACATTTGCTGAGCGCATAAATTGTATTTATAATACAACACTTTTCCCATGCAATCACTTATGGTATCGCATCAAATGCATTAATATTCATTAATTCAAGCCCTCATTAGTTTCTCCCTTTCTTTAATGCACATCGAAATTAATCCTTTGCTTAGATTTGATCTGAAAGAAGGGTTGAAAACTAAAAGGTCTTTGAATTCACCGTAAGTGTGATTCTGTGAAGTCTATAATATAACTCTAACAAAAGCAAAAGCATTGGCAATATGTTTGCCATATTGTATGTAAAAATTGTGTTGAAGAACATTAAAAAATCCTCACAAAATTGTTTATTCACTTATGTTATTCTGAATTGTCCCAGTTTTTCATCTCAATATCTAATTCTCAGTAACATTAAAAAACAGTTCAATTCTATTATTTTCTAATCTCTTTTATAAACAGATTAATAAAAAAGACTCTTAGCCTCAGTTGCACTCAAAGCAATGATATTTGTTGAACACTTTCGCAGCAATCAAGCGTTTCCATGTCTTAGAGTGAGCAAAACCTGAACATATTCAGAGCCATCTTTTCCATTATCATTTTGTTCTCAAACATAACATCAGTTCTTTAGGTATATGCACTTTAATATCAAGTCATTGTACAAAAAAACATTTTCTTCATTATTTTTCGTGAGTATATACTCATATCCTGATAGTCTCCTTTTCCCAAAGTTACGTTTCCATCTCTCACAAATCTCGAAATACTGTACTTTTCTTTATATTTTATTCTCATTGCTCATGAGAATTACTCGACTTAAGCTCTTTAAAAGTTTTCAAAGTAAGAGTACTTTTTTCACTTTTTCACTATCATATTGGATAAGATGAAAGGGCAAAACATTCAAAACTTTGAATGGCAGGTAATACATGCGCGACTCTTCTTGAAGTGGTACTAAAATGCGCTTATGATCACAAACTATTCATCAAAACAATAAAATCAAGTACAGGTATTTAAACTCCTTCTTAAGAAAGCATGTTTCGGCTTATGACTGTTTTAAAAGTGTTTTTTACAGTTAAGAAGATTGTTATAATCTTATAAATCTCTATTACGATAATAACAAATTTGATTTCTAATGATTTATTTGTTTATTTTATATAATTGTTATTAAACTTACAGGACTTGTATATGTGTTAAAACTAATACAACTTATAGATTGCCAAAATAATAAATGAACCATATCTATTGTTATCACTAGTTTTGTATAATAGAGATTCGACTGTTATTAAACTGCATCTATAGCGCAATTGAAACTTTTTTCATCGGTCTAGAAATAAACGAACCGATGAACTATATTATATGTTGTGCAGACTTTAAATTCCATTCATTTCAACCAAATATAATACAGCCCACTCAATAATGTACTGAATGCTTGCAGCTTTCACAGGTATATTGTGACTTCTATTCCATATTTTTCATTTTTATCCCCAGGTCTGCACTTCTCATTTTTAATTCCAATTTTTTAGTTCTAAATCTTTGATTATGTTCACATTTTCATTTTCGATTGACTACACCATACTTATAAAATCGTAATCACATAAATCAATCATTGATTATGTGAAAAATCTTTGCATTTTAAGAGAATTTTCTAGATGTCATTGAATAACAGAATTTTAAAATGATCTGTTTTTCATTATTATTTTGGTTAAATTAATTTGATTTTTCTTTTAAAAATCATATGGAATTTTTCTTTGAAATATTTTCATGTTACTTTCGATTGAGAAATGATAAAGTAAATAGAAAGCTATGGTTTGCAATTGGTTTCTATTTGATTTTGTTGGAAGATTAAAAGCGCTACAATATATTGCACTATTGATGAGCTGCACAACATTT
>JAQFZT010002907.1:0-10447 GCA_034696325.1 Camisiidae sp. | reverse complement strand
TCATTACTTCATTACTTAATTACATTTTCTCTCTTTTTCTCTAATCATTATTTCAATTTTCAGCCAATAGAATGGTTCCATTTTGGTTGTGTTGGACTTACGATTAAACCTAAAGGAAAGTGGTTTTGTCCCAAATGTGCTGTTGAAAGAAAAAAGAAATGAAATTTCGTGAAATTCAAATGAATTTTCAATTATCAAAATATAACACAAACACTAATATTTGTTTACGAGATTGAAATCTAAAGATATGGTGTTATGAATTGATAAAAGTTGTACTATTTGTACTTTTATGTAATGTATAAACTGATCTATAATATAGTTTGGCTCTAAGCTTGACCTAAAATCAGGTTAGAAACTGAGATGGAATTCAAATATTTTTTGAAAGTAACGCCAGAGGAGTTAATCAGTAATAGTAATGTTAAACTCACTTTATATGCAATGATGCGTATAAAGCAATAGTAAAAAATAAGCTTAAGGAAAATGAGGGATTTTAAATCATTCATTCATTCACCCCATTTGTTTGTTAGACCCAAAAACATAAATTTGTGAACCAATGTTCTAAAATAACCAATATTTTTAGATTCTCGTATGTTTTGTACATATTTTCACATCTTTCAAAACTATTTTATATCAAATGCTGTAAACATTTTTTTATTTAAAAACATCTTATTATTGTATTTAATTTATTTAACAGTTTAATCATTAAATTACTTAATGTATCTGATATGTGGCTCAATCATTATTGATTACTTTAATTTAGAGTCTATTTCATAAAATCTAAATCCTTTTTCAAATTTCCGTATCATTCATCGCATCTTTACATTAGAGGTAAGTTTAATCGCAAATATATTTCATTACTTTCTCTACACTTGACTTTTATTTCAAACTTTAAAGCTTATAAGTTTTTGTATCATGTTTTTCTTCATTAATACCAACTTTTACTCACTTAAAATAAATCGAAAGACATCAAAATTTATGGTTTGAAATAATTTGTTCAAATAATATTCTCTTTAAGTGAGTAAAGCTCTAAGGAATTGAGAGATGAGAACAAAAGGAACGATAATAAGAGAAAATAATGTTCAAAGTTTCATAAACGCAATTCTCCATTAAATCAATTGAAATTTTCCAAATTTATCGGAATTATCCGTTTCCTTAATTATATTACAATAAATATAAATGTTTTCATTGTTTTTGTATTCAATCTCATAGATTAGAAGTTTTTGCTACTGTATTATTGTCATTATTTGTTATTTTTGTAATTTTAGATTAATTTTACAATAAATTCAATATAAGTGATTACATACTGTATCGCGTGATTTCAGTTTTAGGTCTACTGTATATTAATATATACTCTATTATATGAGGTAAACAATGCATATATTCAATTAATATTGCTTTTTGTGTATAAAACTTGAAAATATAATGTTTGGCCATTAGTTTCGGTTGGATAATAAATTTAATGTACAGTAATAATTAAACAGACCCGTAAAGCAATGAAATTGTTTTTTTATACAGTGAAGTTACTAATGCGAAAACTTGCAAGTTTTGCAGCTGCAAAAGTCAATCTTTAGAGACTTTAGAGTCTCTAATGAAGTTCTGCTATATTGTATAGAAGATAATTAGTTTAGAAAAACAAAGCTGTTATTTACTCTCAATTCGAGCTCAGAATCTATGGATCAAAGGCTAGAAAACCCAAAATGAAAGGTTAAGCTTATAGCTCAATGTTATCATTGAGATTGGATTTTAGTCCTGATGAAGGCGATATCATGAAGAATGTTGAAAATTTGGTTCTATTGATTTAAAATTTATAATCTATACCTTAGTGACTGATCTAAAGTAATCACTTCCGTAATGCTGTAGATAAAGAATGAATATTAAAGAAATTGCTCTTTATATAAATAAGTTAACTGGCAGTATGTGAATAAATTAACTTTCAAATAACAAAATTATTCAAATTCATAACAATAATCATAATTTTACTAGTAATTCAATTTTAAGCCAGTTTTTCTATTGATTCAATAATTTATAGTTTCAAAATGGCCTTTTCTGGACATAAATCAATGCTTTATCACAAAATTGAGCCATCATTTGGAATCTTTGAATGGCAATTGAACTCTAGTTTGAAATGGATGGAACTCAACTGGCATATAAGCGTTTATGTTTCCATCATTTACGTCTTGACTATCTTTGTTCTCGACCACTATATGAAAGACAGAAATGCATTTAAACTGAGAAAATGTTTGTCACTTTGGAATTTAGGATTAAGTGTTTTTAGTCTGTTTGGATCTTATTATATGCTGACAGAAATGTATGACGCCTTATATATTAAAGGATTCTATAATTCTGTTTGCATATCATCGACTATAGCCGCGTCTCAGTATTGGATGTGGTTATTCGCTGTATCGAAAGTGCTTGAATTGGGAGACACACTATTTATTGTATTGCGAAAGCAAAAGCTTTTATTTTTGCATTGGTCTCATCATATTTCAGCCTTGATATACACGTGGTATAGCTATGGCCAGAATATATCACTCGGCCGGTGGTTCGTTACTATGAATTTTTTCGTTCATACGCTCATGTATTTGTATTACTCCATAAGAGCTCTTCAATATCATATTCCACGTCCAATAGCAATGATCATTACGTCCTTACAAATTATACAAATGGCTTTTGGCTTTTATGTGAGCTATTATGCATTCCATTCCAAAATTATTGGTCAATATTGCGAAATTCCTATGAAAACTGCCACCTTTGGCTTCTTTGTTTACGTCGCTTTCTTTTTAATGTTCGCCAAATTTTTCATTAATAGTTATGCGCAAAGATTTGTTCAAACAAAAAATCAAGTTAAAAGAAACTGAGAATCTTCTTAAAGACTCAAGTGCTTAACAATTACTTTGCAAGTTATCATTAATAGCTTCACTCAAATGTATCATTTAAAGAAACATTAACACAATTTACTCAATTTTGTAAATGACTCTTTTTTCAAATTAAAATTCCATTTCTCTATTTATATCAATCATGAGAAGTGTCTTATTTTTCGGTTTAATATTTTCTTTGATATAAAAGGTTTCATTTATTCTCTAGTGAATAAACTGATAAATGATTATAAGACAAATCATATTTATATAAGGATGGAATACATATATACTATTTATGTTCAACTATATTAATATTTTATGAAGACATGAAGAATAGTATGAATCGCAGTGAGGTATGTAATAGAATATTTTACTGGCACTCATGCCATAATTATAGTTATTCATGTCATTTGAGAGCTGATCCCACTCTCATTACATCAAAACTTGCTATAAATTTGTTTCAATTGGAGTCAATTTTATTAGACGTTAAGTTCTTATGAAACTCAACTATATTGCAATCTTAAAAGCTGTGGATCCACAGGCTCGAGCCTTCACTTTAAATCACTTTATTTGTAGCTCATTTCTAGTTCTCATTTTTTATAGCACTTAAAGGTATAGAAGTTTAGAATTTTGCAATAACTTCAAAAACAACCTCTTATTCATTTGACGGAGAATATAACAAAATGAGTATTTATAAATCAGCTTAACTTTATGTTCTGAATTACTGTAGATCATTATCTCAAAAAAATACCTAAAAATCAAGTGTTTTCATACGCGTTCTCTCAAGAAATTGGTTTTTCAAAATCAAAATAATTGGCAAATAGTTGGATACATAATCAGCTTATCCATAAAATTGAGCTTTTACAATGGCTACACTTGGAATTGTCAAAATTCAAAATGTCTGAAACCTTGTTTTACAGACCCAACACTGAATTGAGCTCTATTTGCACTACAATGTATACAACACTTACTCTACAAGTTTATAATGAACTTCAATTGCATGAAAAATAAGTTTAACTCATGTTATAACATAAATAAACAAGACTCATTCATTAATATAGCAACTCGTTATGTCTGAACAAAATACGTACGACTAATCTTTAAATATTTAGCCATCAACTGATTTAACCTTTTGTTGCTCAAGCCTATACTGCAACCTAACATAACATAACATTCAACTTAATTCCATATTTTATTCGTTCCACACATTCAAGTTGAATTGAATTGAGACATTTCGAATGTGCTCCCTTTACAGCTTATCTGACTTCTCAACATAACATTTAATTTGAAAAGAGTCCAAATTTGACTAAACTCTAAACTAAACTCCACTTAATTGGAGAATATACTAAAATTTATTCGTAAACAAGTCTTTACTTGTAAGTCAGTATTAAATACTATAACTAATGGTGTAATAGTTAAAGAATTATTAATTATAAAAGTCCTGCAAATTATGTATTCTTCGCAACAATTAAACATTTGAATGATATTGAAATTACAATCAGTTCCAAAAACATAATATTATGTATCCATCATTGCGAAAGTGATGCGGATTCATAAGGGTTTAACAACTCATAGTCATTGCTCAATACTAATACTCATTACTAGTATTCATTATTATTACTAATTAATATTTAAATTTCTATATTTCCCTCATATTTGATCAGAGTTTATCACTGGATTTTCCTGGGCCTCTGCATAAGTTTCTGGGGTTCCACATCAAAATGTCATGCCAATAATGTCGCAAATTACAAAAAATTCAAATATCTTCAAAGTCAAATCTATCTTTTCGATTTGAGGCATCTGCTTATTTTAATTTTAGTAGTTAAGAAATTAAAAAAAATTTTCAAATACTATTTCTTAATTTAATACAACCTTTATAATTGATACTAACACTTTTGAGGAGACAAGTGATAAAAATACTTAAAAAGCTTTCAATTCACTATATTAACACCTGGAAGAGTTTCAGATCTATTTATCGGTTTCCGGAGAAAAGTTTCTTTTCAACCATTAAATTAGACCTCTTTAAATAAATATTTCGATAAAATATCAATATATATATATGAATTTTCAAAATTTATCCATTTTCTATGGATTTTTTGAGTAATTTTATAGTTTGCGACATTTTTGGTACGACGTTAATGGTATGCGACATTATTGTTTGCGACATTATTGTTACGACATTTTGACATGATACTAGTTTTTGGAAATGACTGTAAGTTATCTTTAAACTTTGGGAAGTTTTTTCAATAGTAATGGAAAAAGTGAAAATCCATTTTGAACTATTTCTCAATAACATTTCTTCAATAACTAAGTATTGCAATTTTGATGGCTTAATGTGAACGCAATGGATATATTTTGTAATAATGTGACAACTCAAATATTTTTCATTCATTGATAGAACAATTGTAGAAAATGATAACTATATAAAAACGTGAAACTCATTTCAACAATAAAACTATGAAAATCATGAAATTATGATAGTTTGAAACCCATGAAACCCATAGTATTTTGAAACCCATAGTAATTACATATTTGAGTTTTCGGAAATCCTTTCTTTTTCTCTTATTTGTTTATATGATAAATGACATGACATCTTACTATTTACTAATGAGTTTTCTTCAAGCAGTTCTTCTGACATTTATCTAATGTCAGAATATAGAAGTGATTTATTCTAGGAATTGATATTCTGTCGATTCCAAACTAATGATGTAAACAAGAATCTCTCTCTTTACAGAATAAGATTTTTATTTAAGAAAATCTCTGGTATAAAACAGAATTTATAGAAAGCTATGTAATAAGCATACAAATAAGATCACGATTGTAGTCATTTCTTTGTTAGATTCTCGATGTGAAGATCTTATGAAAATAGATTCACTCACATAAAGTAGGATTTTCTACAAATCGATACTTCGATAAACTTATAGAAATCGTAATAAGGGTTGAACTACATTTTGCTTCTTTTATATCGTGTCTAAACTCATAAAAAATACAGAATTTTCATTTAACAAAACTTGTTAATATAACTACTTGAATGACTTGTTTTTCAGTCATAAAGTTTTATGATATAAGCTTTTGGGAATTCAATTCAAATATGATTGCAATTCAATTTTTGGAGTGTATGAGAAATATGTGAATATTGTTAACATTGAACTTGATTTAGATGATTGCAAACTAATTGCAAAAACTGTATTAGTTTTGATTTTCTTATCTGCCATCAAACATACTTAATATTAAGATAAAATATGATGTGCCAACATATATAACATACCAATCAATTCATGGCAAAAGTTCACGTCAAAGTACAAAAAAATTAGTTAATCTTTCAAATATTTGTTCGCAATTCATTAATATCTTATCAAATTTATATAAAAAAAGACCCCCATTTCATAGAATAAACTCAATTCAAATCTAAAGCAGAAAACACTGTAAAATACAGTGAGAAAATTCAATTTTAATTTAGGACTTAATTGAGTTCCTGTTTCTCTTCCAAACATAACATAGAATTAGCGCATATTATACTCATTTGTTATCATTTTATCACAGATGAGTTGTGTATAAATCTTTTTGAGATCTATGGAATTTTCGTATAAAAACTCATTTTGATGTCAACTTTTTCCAAGATTCTATTGATAAATACTTTGACATTAATGATGAAAAACATAAAATTGTAGTAAATATTGCAACAAAAAATTAGGATTAAAATCGTAACTTTTATTGATTTTCAAGTATGAAAAGCTACTATTGATGTAGAAATTTATTTCTCAAAATAACAAATATCTTCTATTAGAATTTTAATGAACAGATTTTGAATTTGAGTTAATTATACAATATATTAATAAATTGATTGTTAGTAAGAATAATATAAAAGACGAAAATAACAAATATATTTCGATGACAAATATATTTTGAATGTTTAATTTGTAGAAGAAGTAAAACTATCGATAAGTTTTGCTCCTATTATTGTTAGTTTGTCTTCGATTATGAAAAGGTTGTCTTCGTTTGTGTTGGTATTGATGTTGTTTCTGTTGCTGATATCTGTCCTGTTCGGCCCAAATCCTACCAAAAGCTGACTTTTGATTTAAGTCATTTAAAAGTGACTCATTTGGACCTTTGATTTGTGAAATAAAAGGACACATTTTCATATAAATTCCTAATAAGACATAAACATCATAAGCGGCATAATATATCATTTCTTCGGTTAACGGACGAAAACACCAGTAATTACTGTTTCCGACGTAACGCTTTTTGACCACTGCTTTCAATGGATTAGAACCATAACCGCCATAGAGTTCGAACAAACCATTCAAACCTATGGCTTCAGACTGTTGTCCATTAGTTCTACTATTATTGTTATCACAATTGTTCTCATTTGACATGCTATTTATGACAATATGTGCCGCCTGAGTATCTATAAAGTTATTTAAGACAATACCAAAATCGCGATAAAGAGCATAACTATCATCTTCACAGCCATGAAATACTTTCTTGATATCTTTTGACTCTAATAAGTGTTTGAGACACATATGAACTAAACTAGGATTAGACCAAACGTCGAAAATAAATATTTTAGGATAAACTCTATCAGTACTAGTATTAGAAATATTTTTATTTTGATAGAAGCCATTCATGAGGTGTTTGGGCAGAAACGCCAACTGAACCAAAGTTATAGACCCGCGAACTGAACCCAAGTTTACGCCTTCCAAGTCTACAGTCACTACATTTGTTGTCGCAAATATGGTATCAATAATTTGTCTTCCGTGGTATGCGTTCACAATTATACGCGTGTTTTCATATACTTTTTCATCTAAAACAATCGGCGCATCGATTCGAGTGATTGTGTGGCCATTCAGTGACGCTCTTTGCAAGTGATCACTTAATACTACACATTCGTCTGAAGTAATAGTGAACACATCGGAATGGGATTCAAGAAATTTAATGAAATCGTCAACACTTTTACCACACAATTGTCTCATATATTTGGAAGCCTGAGATTGAGTTTCAAGTAATCGATTGATTGGAATTAAATAAGCGCCGAATCGTCTCAATTGGAATTCATAGAAATCAACGGCAATGTAATCAAACTTTTGGTAAGAAGTCTCTATTGAACTATCATTAAAATCTATTGAACTGGTGATCCATACTCTGCCTGATCTCACAGTGAAGAGAGACGGGTATTGCCATAACAAGACTAAAATGCCCTACAATTACATCAAACAAATCAGTCAATCAGTAAATCAGTCGATCAGTAAATCAGTAAATCAGTCGATCAGTCAATCAATCAATTAATTATAATTATAGCAAAACAATAACGTAATCAACACATAATTACCGGCAATCCGTCGACACCGCGTCCAGTAATACGTCTCAATCCTTTTGAAAAAGAGGAATAGTCTGAATAATGTCCTAATTTGCTGACCAACTCTTTAACAGTTAATGGCTGTTCATTTGTCATCAATACATCCAATAATATCATAATAACATTATGTCTTAAACTTTCTTCTTCCATATTATCCGCATTCAATTCCGTAGTTCTTCACTTCTTCTGTTCTCTAATTTTCACACTTTTTATTTACAATTTATTTCAATTCGTCTTATTTTTCTTCATTTCTCTCTAAAAGTCTCAACATTTTAAAGTGTGTTTAGAGCGCAGTCGCAGTCACACAACTGCTCGTAAAACAAATTCTATGAAATATTATTAAATTTTGTTTACAACACATTCTTACGAACAAATATTTGTTTACAAAACTCTTCATTCGATTTAATCCTTAATAAACATTCAAATATTTTTAATTTAAGTTTTAAATTATCTAATTATACATTGATTTGAATAACAATCGAATATAACAAATAAATATAAATTAAAGTCTATTTTAAGCCGATATTAAGTGAGTTTTTATAATAAATGCCTGTTTTTTATATGAGATAATAGTTTATTATATAATAAATTGATAAGAAATATGAAAATGATAGAGAAATAATTAATAATAATTAAATTAAATTAAATTAATGTATTAATAAATGATTTATAATTACAGGATTAAAAGGCTTTCTCTGGTTTCGTAAATATTTGGTTTGAATACTTAAATCGTGAGTAAAAGATTGTTTTTGTTTGTTTTGTTTAATAAATTGAAATAAATGAATAGATACCTGAAGTATGTCTGAAAATGCATTGAAAGCGTTAGTACTGTATAGCATAGCAATGGTAAGCCTTCCAATTATAGCATATTTCGCTTCAAGAAATATATTTGAACTCTTGACGAATAGACAATCGGCTAATATTTATTCCGCTATTTGTGCTGTTCTTGTGGTTCATATCATATTATTTGGTTTTGTGTATAAGGCATACAAAGAAGACAAACAATACACTCAAGAAAAAACGTCTAAAGTGGCCGATAAAACAGATTAATTATCACTTAATTCATTGTACGAATCAGTCATTTATAAGTTATGATACAATTTATTTAGTCTTCTATTTTCTATTCAACAAATTTTATAATTTATAAAAAATAATGTTTTTCTATTAAACTTATTAAATATCCTATTCGTAGAATAAATTGTCGTGAAATATATAAAAATATCACTCTTAACATTGAAATTGTTTTCTCAAACTTGTGGTCGAATAAAATAAGTTCATTCATAGATTCTTACTCTATGTCCTCTGCCATCCCTTTCAGTGATTAAAGATTCTGTTCATTGTTATAATTTTACTATAATTTCTATATGTAAAGTGAGTTAAATATTTTTCTATCTATTCTTCAAATATAAAGTCAAAAGTAACATAATATAACTATTATTTTATTGTTCAGATGAATCTGTGCAAAAGTTTGAAAATTTCTATTATTGGAAACTCAACTTAACTGTTAAGTCCGAGACTTTCAAAATGTTCATAAATTTATTATTGAATTTGATAAGTCTTAAAACATTTGGAAAATTTTCTTCATTGCTCTATCAATGAACCAAAAATGGTGGAGTTCTGATCAACTTTAAGGAGTAATTTCAATGATTGTTCACTTTTTAGAATACAATTGCAAGAGCTTTACATTGATATTCAAAATTATTTGTCAACAAATTATTATTCAATTTAATGGTTGAGAAATAATCTAAAATTGCAAAACGAGTCAAGTCACTCTTGTTTTTATCACAAACTAAAGAGATTTTCTTTAAATTTTGTGCCACTAATTAATTGTAATATTTTATTTCATTATAATTTAATCCACTGGTTCTTATGATAATCTGAAGCCGATTCACTGCCAATCAATAAACTTATTGTCTAATTGAGTACTTAAAACTGTGTTTAGAGCTATCATAATATCGATGGAGTTCTAATATGTGCTGAAGTTATATAAAAAAGAGATCTCAAGTTTTCTCAATAACCAGACAACTCATCAAATATTCAAAATGACTCAAAACTCTCGGATAGATTGAGATATTGTTGAGTTTTTTTTAACATAATTTCATTTAAAATGACGTAAAGCTATGAATCGATGCGAAATTGTTTGTAATATTCCATTGATTCGATCTCGAATTGGCTGCAAAGTGTCTGTAAATTATAGACATAATTAAAACTTAATGATAAAATGTTTGAAATT
>JAQFZT010002906.1:0-10449 GCA_034696325.1 Camisiidae sp. | reverse complement strand
TAGAACAACTTTTTCTTTCATTTCAGTCAGATTATTATAGCTATTAATTAATATTTTTTATTTGTTCTCAAAAGTATTGATTCATTTATCAATTTATACCTCAAGATTCATATTATATTTACAAAGGAATATTATCTTTTATGATTAGATTTATTTGGGCGAACTTAATAAGTTATAGACTTGTTAAAAACCTCATTTAATAGGTTTATCGGTGGGACATGAGTAGGACGTACTTGGAGTGTTCGGAGGAGCTAGAAAGTCAAGAGTGGTGTCAATCGATTCAGCTCGATGATTAGAGTAAATAATCCCAGATGCTACCCCATAGCCCCCGGGAACCCCCTCCAAAAATACCTAAATTTATATTAAAAAAAAGTTAGGTAATATCCGAGCCGGCTTCGGATGCGCCGGAGTAGGTCGGCACCAATCCGTATCTCTACATATGTTTGAACTTCTATGTGACCTTCAGAACGCCATTTTTGTTCATTTATGGCAACAAATGTTTTAGTAGGTATTTTACATGCGATTTTAATGATGTTGGGGCGGCACAGAAAAAATTCAACTGCGAAAAATGCGAACAATTGCGAAAACTAAACTAAATGGCTATTTTGAATTTTTGCTGAGGGGGTTTGTATTTTTGGGGTTGGTTCTGGTGGTTTTTAGCAGTGTTCTGGCGGAGGGGGCTAGAGAGTGGTGCCTAGTATCACATACATTGCTTATTGAGCTGAATCGATTGATACCCTTCAGATCATTCCAGTTCCCCCATAAACTCCCCAATATGCCCTACCCCGGGCGACCGGTTTATCAGATCCATTTCCATTCCATATTTTCTTCGTCAACAAATCTGACGCTAATTTTTCTGTATTTTTTTTAACTTTAAGTAAATTTTTCATTTCCTCAGAAGCTCTTTTCAATAGATAATATTGCTATGAATTTACTGTATAATATATCATATTATAATTATAACGAATTATAAGAAGTAACTAATACGTCACTTAGTTTCTTAGCGAAGATTGATTTAATTGAAACATTTGAAATTATTTGATAATGATTCAATTTTTCTCTTTATTAAATTCTAGCAATTACGCAAAGTTTGGTTATTCCCGTTCATGTATTCTTTCTCAATGTTGGCTATTTGTATATTAATTACAATCCTTTATCGACTGAATAAAAGATTTTGTGGAAAATCTTTAGAAATAGTGTTATCTGAGAAGACCAATTCATTTGCTCAAAGTCAAGGAAGTAAGAAATTTTTTATTAACTCAAAATCACTATTTGATTAATGAAATTATTTCAAAAAATTTCTCAAATTAATGAGGTTAAACCAAATAAAAGAATAAAGACATGAAATAGCTCTTAAAAAACTAATTGATGCTCTTCTTGTGTAACTTTATAGAAATCACAATTTCAACCGTGGAAGTCATATCTCACACAATGTCTGCATAATCTTAATCCATGAAAATAAGGACGTAATAGATAATAATTTGTTAATCTTCATATGTAACTCATTTATAGCGTTGCCAGACGTCCCGAAATGGCCGGGACAGTACCGAAATCGACCTTTGTGTCCTGGTAGAAGGGGAGAGTCATTCCTTGATATACAAATGTCCTGGAATTGAGTTTATGATACTTTTGGAGGTTTGGTTATATAATCAATGTAATAATCAATGAATATATATTATGAAACGCTATGATTTAGAATACTTTGAACTTAAATGCTTCACAAAATCTGTAACAGAATCGTTAAAACTTTTTATAATCATTATTAAATGATAATAATCAATTAATTAGAGCAGTGTAGCATGACCAGACGTCCCAGAATATCTGATACAGTATCGGAATATACCTCTGAGACCCGGCCGAAGAAAAGAGTCATTTCTTGACATACAAATGTCCTTGAATAACGTTTATGATACTTTTAGAGGTTTTACTATATATTTAATATGATCATTGATCATATATTTCGCTCGATACTTAAATTAGACTTGAAGGCTTCGCATTAGTTGTCAAAAGCTATAACGTAATCGAGACTAAATGACAAAAATAAATTGAATGTGGTCATGGAAAAAGCGGTGATTTGTACAAAAGTAAACTTTAGCTGATTTCAAAACATTTAAACAAATAAAAATCATATTAGGTATAAAGACTTAAAAACAGGTACAATATAAACAAATATTTCGTAGCAAAAAATAAAACTTCATTACATCATATTGATAGATAGTTGTCCCTGAAAGTACCGGAAAAATTTGAGGGATATGTTGAAAAGTCAAGGAATTACACAAGGGAAATCTGGCAACGCTACTCATTTATAATGAAATATCTTTTTAACACTATTTTTGGTATAGATTAATTATAAATTCATCATTGGTAACCATTATAATGAGATATCGATTAGTTATAAGTATTGTCATGTATTCACAAAAACATCAAAATATTATCAACTTCATGAATAAATAAGATTTTCATAAGCTTCAAGGTTGTTGATTATACTGCAGACAAATTATGAAAAATAATATTAATCTATCAATGATAATGTATTATGCATTTATCGTATTTTACTCAATATACAAGAAGTTACAAAAAGATAAATTCTATCCGAAACAATAAAATGATAAACTCAGATGAAACATCAAGGGAAACAAAGTTTTAAAGTTCATGAGTAATAGTAATGAGTAAACGTATTTACAGGGTATCCATAAGAAATTTTTAAAGTTTTTTGAATGAAAATTCTAAAAATAAATTTCGTGTTATTTTTACATTTTGAGCATTTTTAAGTTATTTTGTAAGAAAAATTAAAAAAAAATTTTTAAAGTTTCACAAGTTGAAAGATTTTTTTCCCAGTGAAAATTTCAAAGATTCAAAAAAATTATCATCAAATCAATTTTGAATTGAAAAGTTTTAAGTGAACCAAGTACTATCACATTGAATACGACTTCAGTTTGATTTCATAATTACTTTCATTCAACAATGATAGATTACTCTATACGTGAACGTGTTGAACTGATAAAGCTTGTTTAGGGTCATAGGTCTCAATGCCAAGCTGCGACCATCCAGAAACACCAACACCTGACCACTTAACCATTTGGAGCCTGTGAAACGCTTCGAAGAAACTTGTAGTGTGGCTAATTTAGCACGGAAACTTATAAAAAACCGCGAAAACTTCTCCAAAAACAACTGATATGCTTGAAAATTTAATTACAACTCCAAAAATTAGCGTTCGTTCTTTGTCTACAGCCAGTGTAATAAGTAGAGGCTCAATACATAAAATTTTGAAAAATAATAAGTTCAACCCGTACAAAATAAACCCAGAGACATGAAATGAATGAGGATAAGCCAGATTGAAGAGTCAAGTTCTGTGGAAATTTCATGAACAAATGCAATGCTGAACCAAATTTCCTTAATTCAATCTTGTTTAGTTGCGAAGCTACATTTTATTTAAATGGTGAGGTTAACCGTCACAACATGCGATACTGGAACCTTAAGAATCCACATTGGATGGAAATAACTGGCACACCTTGTCATCAAAATGTTAATGTATAGGCAGGAATACTTGGGGACTCCATCATCGGGCTATTTTTTCTTCAGCAAAATTTGACTGGTTCGCGCTATCTCGAACTTCTACAAAATGGTCCAGCACTTGTTGAAATAACGGATAACAGAGAGATTTTCTTTCAACAGGACGGTGCGCCGCCTCATTATATATTGGAAGTTCGAACTTCTTTGGATATTTTCCAAGTGAGTTGGATTAGTAGGCGTGGACCAATCGATTGGCCACCCAGGTCACCAGATCTGACTCAACTAGATTTTTTCTTATGAGATTATTTGAAAAGTATCGCCTACAATAAACGTCCTCAGACAAATGAAGAACTGGAAATCAAAATAAATGATGATTGCCAACAGATCAATCTGGAAATTTTGAGGGGCGTCCGTCAAGTTGTATTTGTTGGTTGGGGCACTTCTTAGTAGTAATACAACATATATAGAGATACTCAACAGAAAAATTTGTTTTTGATTTTAATCTAATCTGCAGTTTACAACTTATATTCAACCAATTTGAATGATTTATAGGTTCTTTACGTTATAAATATTTCATTGATTAATAAATTTTTCACGTTAGCAAATGTTGAGTCATGAATAAAGCCTTCACTTACTTAACACTAATGCAATTATAAGTAAAAAAGCCATTATAAACCTGACTGATATCTAGTGTAATTTGTTTTCAATATTGATTATTATATTAATCGACTTGAAATGTTGAGACAAGTCAGAATATGTATTATAATCCTGTTTATGATACCAGGAACTGACCATCCAATTTTGCCCGAATTCAATCATAAATTTCTCATTGGATTACTATAAGTAAAACATTATACTTCTAAAATTTTCTCATAATTTGAGAGTTATAATGTTCTATCTCAAAAATTACTGTTTGATTCGACCAATTTAACATAAATGGTAGACAAAACTTTGAATCAATTTTACTCGAAACTTGGTTTTCAGAGGTAGAAAATTATAATTCTCACGCGACGAAATGTTGATCAGTAAAGTCGAACCAGTACGAGAGTTTATCTACCCTATTATTTCATTGCTTTACAGACATGGCTTTCCTGACCGACGAATATACGAGTTAGTTATAGATAATTATAATTATACATTTTTATATGCAGTTTTAATGGAAAAAGTATTGTTTTATTACATTTAGCATTAACAATTGAGGAGGCCCCTCATAAAACAACACATTGAATTTATTTTTAGGTACCTTTTTTAGACACTAATTTGAAACTTTGTTAAGGCTTTAACTTAAACTTATTTTTATAGTTCTAAATTAATGTCTAATAAAGGCAACACTAAAAAAATTCAATGTGTTGTTTTATGATGCGCTCCTCAATTCTATTTTTACGGAAAAAATTTTATACTTAATATTGTCATTGGATGATAATAATATTGTGCAATCGGATGTTAAAACTCTTGTAATGCTTTCGAATATAATATCGTGAGTCACAAATTGACATAATGATATATGACAATTGCCTCTTTCACTGAAATTGCTTAAGTATTTATAGTAATCTTTTTTTTTGTAATAAAAATGTGTGAAAATATTTTGCGCAATTTATAGGTTTCTCAGTGATAATCTTACTGACTTTTCTGAGAATTGAATTTATCTTTATTTTATCTCTCCAATAGCTTAACATTTATCTTTATTGCATTGACTCTTTCCTTTTGATTTTGAAGTACAGTTACTCTAAGAAGGTTATGTATCCATCACTCAAGAAGTGATTAGGATTCATAAGAGTTTGACAACTCATAACCACTACTCAATGATAATACTCATTACTACTATTCAATGCTATTACTCATTAATATTTCAATTTCAATGTTTTCCCTCATGTTTCATATAAGTTTACCACTTGATCTGAAGGGATCTCTGCATAACTTTCCTGGAGTAACAGTACAACAACTTTATTGATAGATGAGAGTAATTAATTTCAGACATTGTAATTGATAGTAACAAGAAAAGTTTCAAGTGGATTGTTCTGTTTTGGTATTTTTATTTCATACAATGGCTTATAAAGAGGGAAATATTTCTGATGAGACATCTTCAGGGATCAGGTCTAGGGTAAGGCACAAAATTTAATGACTTTAAAAGATCGAAAATATAACTTTCAAAATTTATTAATTCGGAAGATAAAATTCTTTGAGAAAGAAAAAAATGAAAGACCGTATCTCAATGAACTTCGTCGAAAAATAGATGAAAAAATGATCGCTAATTTGAATTTGCAAATCAATGACAAGGCCTCAGACAAAGCTACGATCAAAAAAAAGCATAGTTATTACATTATATCATGCTTTGATAAAGTTGAAGATGAGGACGAGCTGAAAAAATTACACGAAGAAAATATGAAATCCACGATTGATAACTACATCGTTGAAAATAATATAGGAGATGAAAAGAGAGATGAGACGATCAAACAGTTTTGTAAGGAATTAGATGAGGATTTTGAAGATTTACTCTCAAAGTTTAAGTTTGATAGAAAAAGATCAGCTTTTGAACACAAAAAGATCTTAAAAAAAGTGAAAAATATTTATATTCGAGAAATGGATAAACATTTTTTGGAACCGAAATTCATTTTAGTGAATGACTTACAAGAGCTGCACGAGAAGTATAAAAGTCTATCACATCATAAACTAAGAGAAGAGCTTCTGAATAAGGATATCCCAAAAGTTAATGAACAGTTGAATCAATCTTTAGAAATAATTTATGATAATTTCAAGAGACTAAACCTTTCACTTGTTCCTCAAACATCTGCGATTGGTATCGATTTAGGAACTACTTATAGCTGTGTCGGTGTTATGAAAGGAGGAAAAGTTCATATCATTCCAAATAAGGATGGCCTCAATACCACTCCTTCTTATATAGCATTCACAGAGAATGGCAAAACATTCGTTGGAAAGTCTGCTAAAGAAAAAGCCTATATAAACCCGGCGAATACAATATATGATGTGAAACGAATGATAGGAAAAAATTATAGTGATATAAATATTCAAAACGACATGAAATTATGGCCTTTTGAAATAGTCAATGAGAACGACAAACTCAAAGTGAAATTACACAACGATGAAGACACAACTCTATATCCAGAACAGATTTCGGCAAAAATTCTATCTGAACTTAAAAGCAATGCTGAAGACTTCCTTGGGTTCAAAGTTAATAATGCCGTCATAACAGTTCCCGCGTATTTCAATGACGCTCAAAGACAGGCCACTAAAGATGCGGGATTTTTAGCAGGTCTTAATGTACTGCAGATACTGAATGAGCCGACAGCTGCTGCTATTGCTTATAGTCATCAAATCAAAGATGATTCCAGAAAAAATGTCTTGATTTATGATTTAGGTGGAGGTACTTTTGATGTGGCGGTTGTTGTTATTGAAAATGGAGTTATTGATGTCAGAGCTGTGGGCGGAGACACACATTTGGGTGGAGTTGACTTCGATCAGAATATAATAAACTTTTTTAAATTCAAAATATTTGAAGAGGAATTCAGTAAAAGTGATGAAAAAAATGAAACTAATAGAGCTATGGCTAGACTCAGATATCAATGCGAGAAAAAGAAATGTGAATTGTCTGAAATGAGTTTGACCAACATTTCCATCGATGAACTGTTTCCCGGATGGGAATTCAAATACATTTTAACTCGATCTAAATTTGAAGAGCTTTGTATTGATTATTTAAAAAAAACCATTTCAATAGTAGATCAAACTTTAAAAAGTGCTTACTTTCAAGCAAGTGATATAAATGAGGTGATATTAATTGGCGGCTCAACTAGAATACCAAAAATTCAAGCTTTATTGCATGAATATTTTATTGACAAACCTCTCAATAAAGATATTAAACCTGACGAAGCGGTGGCTTTTGGGGCCACAATACAGGCCGCTCTTCTCAATGGTCAAACATTCATTGATTCTATTAAAACACTTATACACGATGTCTCACCATTTTCTCTTGGAATTGAACTTCTTGATGGAACAATGTCAGTTTTAATACCAAGAAATTTCAGAATTCCTACTTTCAAATCTCAAATATACACAACATCTTATGATAATCAAGAAGCTTTGTCCATAAACATATTTGAAGGAGAAGAAACAATTGCGAAAGAGAATAGGCTTTTAGGAAAGTTCATAATCGATGGACTTCTGAAAAAACCGGCCGGAGAAGAGACTATTGATGTCACAATGGAAATAGATAATGGAGGTATCCTTCATGTAGAAGCAGTTTCTTCGACTAAATCAGCAGATATAAGAATCAATGATCATAGAGGAAGGTTATCTGCAGAAGAGCTTCAAATGCTTGTCAATCAGGTTCGTTATTTTATTCGTAATTTGTATGAAATATTTTGGTGGTTCACTTGCGGACGAGGGGGTAAAGAAGGGTTTGATGCAGTTGGAGGTCCATTAAGGCGTCAATCGATTGAACTAGTCGAGCAAAGTGATAGTACATCAAACGCTATTACAAAAAAATAAAAACCACCCCTGAACAAAAATCTGAGTTAGCCATTTGTTAAGGTTCTAAAGCTGAGTTGATTAATAAACTTGAAGACTTTCCAGTCCCCAGGTCCTTGACCTTACTCACCCTAACGGTATCAAAAATAGAAAAAAAAATTTTCCCAATGATAATTGAAGATGCAATAATCGATAATTT
This sequence comes from Camisiidae sp., assembly GCA_034696325.1. NCBI lineage: Eukaryota > Metazoa > Arthropoda > Arachnida > Sarcoptiformes > Camisiidae > Camisiidae sp. The sequence continues at coordinate 2,255 of JAQFZT010002906.1, read as the reverse complement.
AATAATCAATGAAGTAATATTCCGAGAAAACCCATCAGAATCATACGCAATAAAAAATTTTTACAAAAAAATTCAAACAAAAATTTGAGAAAGCCATTCTATTCAGCTTTTCAAAACGAGTTGAATCTTTTCTTTGTTAACACATCTTCAAACATTTAAAATCGGGTGAAAATTCATAATTAAGCATTTGTTTTTAGAAATACACCAAAACTGTGTAACAGGATCACATGCAGGTTTAAACACATACAAAGGAAAGACTTGTTGCCGATTTATCTAGGCACATCCGAAGCTGTCGATTATTACATTTCCGATTATTAAATCATCGATGATTACATTTTGATTGAAACAATATCGATTATTGCTTTTCCATTATACTATTATTGATAATACGATTTTCAATTATTACATTTTTTTATTTTTAAAATAATCAATAATAGTCAGTTGGTAAAATGGATGTCGATGAAGTGGCTGTCGATAAAGTAGCCATCGAAGAAGTGGTTGTGGAAGAAATGGCTGTCAAAGAAGTGGCTGTTGATGAAGTAGATATCGGAGAGGTAGCTGTCAAAGAAGTGGCTATCGGTGATGTGGCTGTCAATAAAGTAGCTATTAAAGAAGTGGCTGTCGATAAAGTAGCTATTGAAAAAGTGGCTGTCGATATAGTAGCTATCGAAGAAGTGGTTGTCGATAAAGTAGCTATCGAAGAAGTGGCTGTGGAAGAAGTGGCTATCAAAGAAGTGACGGTCGATGAAATGGATGTCGGAGAAGTGGTTGTCGAAGAAGTGGCTGTTAAAGAAGTAGCTGTCGAAGAAGTGGTTGTCGGTGAAGTGGATGTTGATAAAGTGGTTGCCAGTGAAATCGCTTTCGGTGAAATAGCTGTCGATGCAAAGTCTGCAACTCGATAAAATGGAGTGTCACCTCCGGCCTTATATGAATGGTTGACTTTTCCAAGACACGCTAGGATTTCATGAGTTTACTTTTCATTTAAAAATAGATTGAACTTGAGATATGATAAAAATAATTCATATTGAAATAATTAAAAAAAGATGAAATGTCAATATGACAAACGAGTGATAATCTCTTTTTTCTATAAATCATGAATCATTCATATCGATAATTTTAGCTAGTGTTGATTCAGATTTGAGAACTGAAACTAAAAGTACAGTACGTTAGCGTTAGCGTACAGTTACATAATTTGATTGAATTTAGAGAATGAAGTTACGTTCTCTCAAAAAATATACCTTGGTTCCCCCCTATGAAAAAATGACCCCCTCCGGTCTTCATTAAAAAAAATTATAACACCCGTAAAGAAAATCTGCAGAAAATCAAAAATACAAATAAAATAAAAGGATCGTGTATTTTGTTTCTTTAAAATTTCTTTATTTTAAAGTAACAGCACCTCAAACTTCAGAAACTCGATATTTTGATGGGCCATAACATTGCTATTTTTTAACCGAAAATCTTCCGGACGGGAGTCTCACGGACTGACGTGATACAGGAGGCTATTTCTCCAGTTTCTCAACATAATGTTCGGACACAATCACACTCTCTTTAATTTGGGTGAAAACGAAATTTCAAATTCACTTAATTTAGTAAATGATCGATAGCTTGATGTTTATAACTAAATAAACTATTTTTCTGAAAAAATCCACTTAAAATTTATATTGTCTTTTCATTTCATTTGAAAAATTATTGATAATCAAAGCTTTTCTTTAATTTAGAACACAAGTTAACAATTGTTTATAATTCTGAATAATAAAAATTTATATTTTTTCCAAATTTATTATGTTTAAACTGATAGTAACTTAAAATTAAAATTATAATACTTAATGCATTCTATGCTTTTGTTTAATGGGTTTCAAATAGATTTTTATAAAATATTTGTACGTTTTGTATTTTATGGGAAACATAAAAGCAGTTGTGCTCAATAAATATTACATATACAGAATGATTGTTGTTGAAAACGTCATGAACAGATTTTTATTTGAACTAAAACTAGTATAAATGTTTGCATTAAAACTAGTGCTCAATTATTTTCCTTGAGATCTTAAATGTTATTCACTTTTATATTAGTAATGACCCAATTTGCCATAAACTGTATTATTTAAATGCTTTAACAATAATTTATTTATCAGATCTTGTTTTATGTATCACGCTCCGTAAGGACAGTGCTTATGTTAGGACTTTTGTGTGTCTGTCAGATTGATTAATAAGACATTTTTACAAAATTATTATGATATTTTAAGGTAAATAAACTG
>JAQFZT010002905.1:0-10452 GCA_034696325.1 Camisiidae sp. | reverse complement strand
TTGCGTTCAGTCATCATAAGATTGATTCGTTGGCCAAAAGTTAGCCCTTTTTCACGAAAAAATCCTCAATTATTATTCAAACTATCAATTTATAAATGGATTGATTTTATAACTTAGTGAAAGTAGTGTTTCATACATGAGTTGAAGTGAAAAATAGTCTGCATATTATGTTAGACTATAATGAGTACAATATGAGTAAATTAAATGTTTATAATAAGAGCGACTTCTGAAGTGAACCAATTCTTGATGAGAAAACGTTTGTATAAAATTGAATTGTGTGGCTCTAATTGTAACAATCGCTTAATTTATGTCTTATTTATTAACTGCTTTTCCCTCTTCTCTTCCAATTAACCGCACGATTGGATTCAATTCAATAAACAATTAATAAATAATTGTAATTGTTTTGTTGAAACATATTTTCATATATATGTTGGCAATGTTTTAATGACAATAAATCATTAATCACAAAATGCATTCAAATTCTATATAATATAAACTTACAATATATAATAATTAATTCAAAGTTAAAGTTATGATATATTTTACAATCAGTTTGAATTTAAATATATGCTTCACTAGAATATTAGTGATTGATTTAATCTATATATAAGTTAATCAGTTGTTTTGCAGTTTATACAGAAGAATTGTTCTAATGATGCGATCAAATCGGGAGACTCGATACCAATGCAAAGCTGATGATACCAACCACTGCAGGGGCCGTCGCAATACACCCAATTCACTTCTGCCACTGTTAATCAATTTTCAATCATTACTCAAATCATGAGTCTATTCTTACTTACCGTTTGGTTTCAAGCATTTCTCTTTCATAGAGCACAGTTCGTCGCTCTCATCCGATTTTGATTTCTTTCCACTTTTTTTCACTTTTGCAACTGAAGTCTTTTTCACACTTTTATCTTTCAAATTTACTGACTTTTTCTTTTTGGTTTGTGATTCTGAATCAGTCAAATCTGAGACTGACTTTCGTTTAGCAATGTTTGGATCGTTATCTTCGCTGGTATTATAGTGAAGAACAGTTCGCACAACAGGTCTGTAAACACAATTATTATTATAATAGGAATAAATGAGTGGTCATCACATGATAGCAATTATAATGAATACTTACTGAGCCAATTGCCAAATGGACCACAAATGAGAGGATTCATCTAAAGTCACTTCTAAACAGTCGCCTTCAAGTAACAGATCTGATAATATTTGCACTGATTCTGGGCTTAAATCAACCAAAGGTTGCGGTGCAGTCTCTACTGGAAATACAATTATAAGCATAAAAACTGAAAGTTTTCCAAATATTTACTGAAAATAATAAAAACTGATTACAAACCCCTTAAAACTAATGGTGATTTGCGTTTGTGTTTTAGTGGTGAAAATTCTAAAGATGTGTTCGATTCGTTTGATGCAAATGTTGTAGCATTTTGTGAATGCGATTCTAATGATTTGTTTGATTCTAAAGTTTCTTTATTTGTTTGACTATTGTTTGGTTGAGATCTTTGCAATTGAAGCAAAGCTTCAGCGGTGGCCTCTTCTGTAGCGATTTGTTGACTATTTTTATGATTAGCCAAAGTATGAACTGATGTGTTAGCAATTGGTTGTCGCGAATCAGACATAGAAATTGGCGAACTATTCAATTGTTGAAATGAGGGCTGATTTTGTAATTTTATAGCCCGTGCGTAAGCATTGGCCAAATCTGTGTGCGATTTGAGAGCATCGCGTGCTCTGTCTTGCCATGTGATGGCACGTTCGGCTACACACTGAAGAAGTTCGCCCTCAAGTATTCTTATCGGCAGCTTTTGTAATGAACACAATAATGATAGTATGGTTTCAATTCGAGGCCGACGACCGCGAGAACAAAGATTGCAGATGAAATGTTGTTGAGGTTGCAGTCCTTCTGTTAGAGGCAATTGTTGGGTCTGTTGTTTCTTTCTCACATTAGTTGTTGACAAGTTCTGAATGCAATTATTATGAAACCAATCAAAACATAACTGGCATTCAATCATCCATTCATTCCCTTCTTTACCACAAATGCAGAATCTAATCACTTGTGGTTTCTGTTCATCGGATTCCTCATTAGATTCAGTCCCAAAATCATAAGCTTTTGATTCTAAATATTCACGTTTAATCATATTTTTTTTCCTTATGTCTCTCAGATTATTGAGTTCTTGTTCTTCAAACATCTTATAGAGCGCGACAATACAAGTGCGCGAATAATTGCCATTCAATTGAGTTTCAAAAATACTTTTTTGTAATTTAGGAGTTTGTGAACTACCAGAAGGTGTGCCACTATTTTTACGTTCTTTAGTATTTGCAACGGATGACAAACGCTTCAAATACTGAAATAATGCTCGAGAAGAGAATGAACTGTCTGAATGAGACTGAATTCTTGGTGTTATTATTTGTATTAAAGAATATAATGAATTCTTTTGACAAAAAGTTCTGTTAAGTCGATCTTTCCAATTACGAGCGGCTGTAATGGTTGAGTTGAGATTTGCCAAATGTTCTAATTGGCATTCAATACCTGAAGCCATAGCAACCAATTCCTCTACAACTTCAATCATTGGCGCTTCGCCTACATTTGCGTTACTTATCGTCGCCTTTTGGCTATGCTTTTGGTTGTCATTACCAAAGATCCCATTCACTCGAGTTATCCAATTCCGAGCCTTAGAAACGCTTTCGCGAATTCTGTCGATTTGTGGCGACAATTGAAGGCGTTTCAGGTTTGGACTGCTATCGGCTTCCATTAAAAGCGATTCGAGAAAATCGAGCGGTGGTTTGCGTACAATCACCTCCTGTTCATTTTCGTCTTCGCTTTTAATATAGAGACAAGATTTTGCTTTTTCTGTCCATTTATGTGCTTCATCGAGCATTTGCTGCAATTCAGTCAACTTTGAGTTAATGATATCAGTATTTGCCGCTAATTTCATTCCATTTTCAATCAAAGTTTTAATATTTGACAATTCCAGTGAATTTTGTTGACCAACTTTAACATCTTCATCAATATTAATAACTTTATCGCATTCTTCTAACCAATGAATCTCTTCGTATTTATGTCGGAAAGAATCGAGTTGTGGCCCGAAATCTACGACAGCTATCGATTGCGCGTCAATAAGGACTGCCTCCAAATCACTTGATTTGAGTGTTTGTTCATTTGATTGAGTGTTTGAAGAATCCATTACTTTCATAATAGAACTCGCAATAGAATTACACCTGTCTATGATTTCTTTAAGCGCATATTTTTCAGGTATTTCACACTGAAGTTCTGCTATTTCTTCATAGAATAAATTGATTTCTTCTAAAGTCAATTTGGTGTTGACGTTCTCGCGAAGCCCTAAATTGGCATTACGACCTGCTGTAGACCTTAAAGTTCGTTTAGTCGGTGATTGTGGTGGTTGTAAAGAATTACTGGTCTGGTTTTGTTGTTGTTGTTTTCTAAGTATTTCTTGCTGTTTAATTAGATCTCTGGCCGCACGCGAACATTTCGATGCTTCGGTTACTATCGATTGCAACTGTTCATAAATGTCAGAATTAGTCGGATAACGGTTTACAATCGCATCATTCAGTAACATTTTCAAATCTTTTAATATTGGAATAGATTTCTCATCAGATCCTAATAATAATTATAATAGATTTAAAAGGCTATCAATTTATTCATGCTTTCATTAATACAAACCATCAGTATTTGTGTCAATTTTGAGAAGTGTTTGCACTTTAGAGGCCCAGTCGTCAAACTTTTCAGCCCTTTTTCTCAAGTGATGTAACATTATTGGCAACTCATCCAAAGTATATCTGTATCGAAGAGTGTGTTGTGAAGGCATACATGTCTTACATAAGTTGTCCTTATGGTTAATGCAAACCAATTTAGCTATAATTTTAAAACTTATATAAAAATCACACATTTTTCACAATAAACTCTTATTACAAACCCTGATCACAACTACAAGTCAGAGCTGACAGAAAGCAAGTGGTTTTACAATAATCACATTGTCTTTCGTCGTCCTGAAGCAATTCGAAAGCTTCACGTTCTGCTTGAGTGACACCCCATTCAAGTAATGCAAGTCTTGAAGATTTTTCACTTTCAACCATTCGCAACATATCTCGATAAGTGGCGACTGCGAGAGTTATTTCCAAATGGTTGGGATCGTTAGCCATTTTGCAAATGAGTTCGTCGTGACTAAAGACAGGAAATCTGTGAAGCATTGCGTAATGAGTGATACAGACGCGTCCGATGGGAAGCCAGTCCGACGGCGCGAAGTTAACCGCTTCGGCAAAATTTAAGCCTTGAAAGAAAGAAATGATTTTAAGTACGAATGAAATATTTGAAATATAATTAGAATTGAAACCTTGATTGAATCCTGTATGATATGCACGCGGAAATGTCACTACAAATTCTCCCGCGTGTTGGTTAGTTCGATACACCTTATAATAAACACTTATATCAATTGATTGCCTACAGACAGACATATAGAACATAAAAAAGATGCATTACCGGCACTCCGTCTTGCATTAAAATATTTGGGTTACAAATAGTCACTAATTGGTGGAGAAGGTCTGGCTGTGATTTAAAGAGTTCAGGCGCTGCTCTTTTCATGGCTCTCTCAAAAGTCTCTGCATGTTCTCCGGGCACTCCATACCAAGTCTTAGGCTCTCCCCAATGCAAATAGTTTATAGAATAAGTCCAATGGTCTTCATTATGCCAGCAAAATGTAGCGAAACACATGCCCACATACATCCATGGAATAATCATTCCACTTATATTAGCATTTATGTGACGGAATACACTTCCTTCTAGTATCGGAAGGTTGTTTAGATTCCAAGAAGAATTTATATACTCCTAAATTAGGATATTTTTACACATTTTCTCAATTATGTCAATTCAAATATCTATATAAAGCTATTTATTCAAGTTATTATAAAATGTCTTCAATATAATTACGTACGATTTCGAGTGTAAAGAATCATATTTTATAAATAATTAATCAAAAATTCATTTAGAACTGAAATTCTTAAATACCATATCTGTTGTCAAAAGATTTTTAGTCAGTTTTGTAGGAAAACCACTCCCATAATCATTTGTATGCAAATCAGCGCCATATTCAACACTAACTGATTCTTCTAAGGCTGAGACTAAACGCCAAAACTCTTTTTCAACCAGAGATAGCGAAACCGACTTTGAATATAAAAAGAAAAATAAGTATTTATTGAGAGGAGTTTTGGGGTTTTGTGGACATACGTGTGGAGGACAATTGAAATAATCAGCTTTGAACTGATCGGCCATTTCTCCGAATTCACTCAATGTATAGTTTTTCTGTGACTGCGCGAAACCGAATTCTTGCGTATAAGGCTGTGGATGAGATTGAACTAAAAGAGCTAAACATCTGTGACAGTGCCAAACACCTATTCATTCATAAAAATGAGTTCATTAATAGTTTAAATATTAGATTAGTCATCACAAAGAAATTAAAGATAATATTTGCACACCTTTAGGCCAATCATTCAATGGTGGAATAAGACAATGGGTGTGATACGTATTTTCACAGTTATCGCACGTCAATAGCATTGGCATCGGATTACTTTCTCCACAATGTAGACAAACCTGTGGTAAATGCAAATCCCATTGATTCGATTCAACCGAATCAGTATTTTCGTTGAGACAGACCTTATTTGGCTGTTCTCTCTCAGCCAACGGCTGTTCTGACACAACGCCTGGCATTTTAGGACCAGCTCCATAAACCTGTAACTTTTTCAGTTCCTTATTTTGCGAATTTGGTGACAAAACCAGTGGATTTCGTTGCGATGGGGACATCGATTGTTGTCTTCTTAAGATCCGCTTCTCTGGTGTCGTCTGCTTATCATTTGGTGATTTAGGAATTCTATCGGTTTGGTCTTTATTGTCCTCATTGTCGTCATCAGATGAAAGTGGAACACACTTTTCATCCTTAAATAAGAATAATTTTATACTAATTGAGAAAGATTTTCAAAAGATCTTACAATATCGGGACCAATAGTGGCTCCACTTTGAAAAACATCATAAGGAAAAAGAATTCTCTCATAATGTTGTCGCAAAAGAGAAGCAATCGTTCCTTTGTTTGATGCGTTGCCTATATTTGATTAAAAAGTGATCCATTGATAAAATATATATTAATTTTATGATTCAATATAATGATAACGAAATGCATACTTCCATATCCCATGCGAGAGGCGACGCGCGACCATTTTCTATCTTTGGTGCATATCTCGAAACCTCCCTCTTCTTTGACAATTCTATGCAAGTTATACAAGTCCAAAGACCTCCTCTCAAGATTTGGAATCTTAAATGACGCTCCCTTTGAAACATATCACACAATTAATTGACGAGTTAAATGATTTGAATGGTGAAACTCATCTCATGACAACTGTATCGACAACTAAAAGGTTGTACACACATAACCATTGATTGATAAAATGATGTGATTATCTATTCTACTAATATTGTTGTGTTTTTAATCTATAATTGACTCTAAGCTTCGCTAAGAATTGTTCGCAAACATATGGATATAAATGATTTCCTTGAAATGGAGGCAATACTAACACATAAATGGGTTCAGTTATCATGAGATGAGCGCTACGAATAACTTATTTTTATAATGAAGATAGAAATGCAAATAGAAATAACTTATGTTTAATATAGAAAGGGATTCAAGAAAATAATGGTTAAGGAAATAGAGATCACTTTAGTTTATAGGAAGTAATTGACAAAAAACACCTCAAATTAACATTAATATCTGAAATCTTACCCTAATTTTGTCTTTAAAAGGCGATCCCTTACGAACATAGAATAAATTTATTGATAGCAGAGTTAGACTGACATTTATAGGCTGTTATATTAATAGTGCTCAACATTTTAGTAAAGAAGTGAATACAAAACAATTGTTTAATGAGAAAGAAAACAAACGACAATCGTGTCTTACCTGCAAATCCCAGAACTTGACGATTTGCTCAATGAAATTTAGTTTAATTCTTGTGGTGGCCTCTAATTCATTGAGTCGTTGTATGCGTGGTGTGAACCGAAACTCTTCCACCGCAACAGCAAATGGAGGTTGAAATGACTGCAATCATAAATATATCGACAAAAAATACTATTAAATAAATCAATCAATTTTTCTAATAAATTCATATTTCAAAAATTGTATTAATTGGTTGCGAATTCAAATAAATCAAACATTTGTTCATTTTTAAGGCCAAAGATATATAATTAAAGATAGCATTGAATCAAAAAAATATACAGTAATTAAGTATTATTTAAGTACTTTTATTAACAATAATTAAATAAATAAATTATCAAAAGGCAAGTGTGGGTGCGGTCGACGTCGCAGTCAATTATTTGGTTCAATACAAGTCTTTTTATATTTATTTAAATTTAATAACAATTAGAATATCAATAAAAATCTCAATTAATTGATGCTAAATATTAATAATTGAATGAGTATTTAAGTTAAATAATGATTGGCTACTAATGCAAATCAATTGCAATTGAGTTCAACGCAAACCAATTATTTTTACGTCAAATCAATTTTACGTACTTTTGAATGTATTGAATCAAAATTGAATGCATTGATATTTGATTTAAGTTTAAATAAATTGATTGAAATATAAACAAAGTTTTCAAAGAATTAAAACTAGACCTTAATTAGACTTGAATTGATAAATAAAATGTTAAAAATTTGAATAAAATGGTTGCAAAACATGAAATAAAAGATTGAAATGTTTAGATGTGTTGGAAAGAAATACACCATAAAAGAGAAAATGAAAGCAAAGATACAATTAAATGAAATGTAATAATAAGACTATTTGTAAATGAAAGAGAGATGTGTTGACTCACACTCGGAGGAATGATTTTACAGATTCCGTGCGGTTCTGCTTGAGGTCTAATCTTCGAGATGTACTCAAGAGGTCCTAAAGCGAACTCTTCTGGTGTTGGATAAAAGACAGGCGCCTCTGGAGGAGGAATAAACTCGAATTCATTCAATTGATTGATGGATAGGGAAGTGTTTGTTGTATTCGTATTACTAATGCAATTGAGAACTGCTTTAGTATTACTGGTGTTGGCATTCATTGTATTACAAATCAATTGCTTTAAAGACATTTGAATCCAATCAATATTAATATGAATAAATGAATTAAGGAGTCAATGGAATGCAAATGACATCTTATTGAACAATAGATTACACGTTAATAAGTGTTGATTAAGAGGACAAATGAACACATTTGTTGGTCTGATTTTTCATTGTTTTAAAGTCCCAAATATGGCGTAAACACTATTACACACTCTATGCGAACGTATAAAATATCATTGAGTTCTACGTGAGAACCAAAACTTTGGCTTTTAAACAGACAGACCTATACTACAGTTCAGTAGAGGGTTGCCATTAGTTACTAACGCTTTGCTAACTTTTTATACTCTTATGAAGTTATATCAGTTCTCACTCCACCCTATTTTAATTCTCCTCTATTTATTTTTTTTATAATTCTTTAGATTAAATTCAGTTTATCTCAAGCACTGTCTTCTATATCAGATCTATTTCTTCTCATTATTTCGAAGGAAACCAAAGTTTCAAACTCAAGATCTCTGCACTCAACTATCGTTGAGAAAAAACTTGTGTACAAACTTTTAAAACTTTATTTAATAAAATTGATTTGAATTTGAAATTTGTTCTGATTGCTGTGAATACGTAAATAGGTTAAACTTGTCAATTATAACTTAATGTTAATCTATAATATTCATATGATTTGTATTTGAATTTTATTGCTATAAATTTCAATTCTATTCAACTTTAAAGGTTTTATTCAAGTTAATTTGATTACCTGTAACAGCGATTTGTAAAGAAATTTCAGGCGTATACCCGCATAAAAGTTATACAATAGGATTGAATGCTTATTAAATTGTAAAAACTGTAAAATATATGAATAGAATGCAAAATTTGATTTTAATTAAAACGAAAGATCGCTCTTTATTACTAGGCTTGAAAACAAGCAGTAGAAGTGATTAATTTCAATATTAGTTTTATATTTAATGCACTCAAATAACACGTGATATTGAAATGCGGGCATTTTGCGGGTTTGCGGGTGCGGGTACAAGAATTTTACAAGATTCACATGTATAATCTGTGATGTGATGTCTCAACTCTGCTCTCAAAGAAGTTCAGTCCATAGACTTTAATTTAAATTTATTCTAAAACAGGCATAAAATCAAAGTAAATTTACTTAAATTAAAAACAAAGACTAATAACTGTTAAACAATTTTGAGAAGACGGAAACAATTTTTGATTGTAGTATTTTATTTGAATCTTAGGAATGCATTCAAAAGAAATTTGAAAAATTACAATTCATTTCATTAATTGATCCCTACATTACTGTTAATCAATAAGATAGCTATTACTGAAGAATTTCTGATTCTGAACTCAGATAAGGCTCAATAAAGTCAAACTAAAAATTTAATTCCACTAAACATTTAGATTTATTGTATCAGAGATTTATATTTGAATTCATGACTTGCATCTTAAGTGCCATTAAAGTTACAACACTTGTATTTGAAAGAAACAAAACCAATTCTAATACACAGGTCTTGTCTAAAGATTCTGTCTCTAAAGACTTATTCTGTGCTTAAAAAACAGTTTATGACTCGAATTTCAATGAATTGACTTGAACTAGGATTCAAAAAATGTCATAATACTCAACAATAATGAATTGTTTCAATTGATTTATTGCAGAAACTAATTTATAATAATTAAACTTTGATTTATTACCAAAAATAATTTAAATTGTTAGATAAATAGAATTTTGAATGAATGAAAAGTTATAAAATGATAAATTTGATAAAATTGAATACTTTAACAAAACCCAAAATTGTCTGAATCGAAACTTTGAAAAAGGTATTGAAGAACTTTTGATTAAAATTGAGAAATCTTTCTTTAGAAAATAGAGTATTTGTTCGCAAAAATACCCAGAACTAGTCACTAAAATTCAAAAATTGGCAAAATGTGGTGAAGGTCACCCTTGAGACAGGATGTTCTTGAATTATTCCCGAATCCTTTAAACTACAGGTCAATCCTGGAGATCTGGGAACACTAGATGTAAAAATATTTTTAAAAATCTCCCATATTTTAAAAGAATTTCTGAAAGAATTGGCAACCTTTTTAAAAAATAAGATTCTCGTATTGTTTATAGTCGGGTCCATCCAAGAACAATGTCTATCTTAAGTTTATGTCTTTTAATCTTAAGAGTTTAAAAGAGGGCTCTATTCACATTTCTTAATACATTAAATGAAACTAAACTTTAATTAAATGCTAAATTTTTGAGAGAAAAAGTTTTTTACTGACTTTCAATTTATTGTACAGAAGTTTTCATATGTGTATTCCAATTGATCTCTTAGTAAATGAGATAAGAATTAGAATACTTTGATAT
>JAQFZT010002904.1:0-10452 GCA_034696325.1 Camisiidae sp. | reverse complement strand
TAAACATACTATAAATCTAATAGTTTTAATATGGGCTAAACTTGCTTACTTTGCTTTAATGGGTACAATGGTTACAATGCATAAATGAATAAATATATAAATTTATTAGTATTTATTTATATAGCTTTTAATTATCCACTCTATCGTTGATATTAAAGCGTTCAAAATATAAAATTTTCCTTCACTTATATGAATAATAAAATTTGAAAAACTCTAAAGATAACAAATTTAAGTATCAAAGCAATAATTGATAATAAACTTGTAAAAAAGTAAAGGAGGAATAGAGGTATAATTTTTGCGATTTTCTGAAAAACTAGTAAAAAAGCAAAAGGGGACTGAGGTATGACTTTCCAGTTTAAAAATTTGGTTGAGAGTTTAAAATACCTAACATTCATGATATTCAAACTATTTTGCTTGAGATTAGGAATTCTCATTCAGAATTCACGCAATAAAGATTTTTGTTTCATTCATTTCTTATTTGAAAGATTTTTACCCTCACATTTTATCCATTTAATCTTTGATTAAAACATTGTATTTCTCTGATAAACATTTATTCATCATTAAATTTTTAAAAAATATTTTACTTACTATGACTCAATAGTTAACATAATTTTCATATCAGTCACGAATTAACCAAATTTATAAACTTGGTTTCAATAAATTCATAAGGTATAGACATATGCTCACAATTTTCAATTGTGTATAAAGTAACTAATTTTTTATCATCCAAAGCTTTTAAACCAATCCAATCATTTAAATACAATTTAGTTTCATTATAAGGCTTAAGGTTTTTAGCTTTTGCGTCCCAAGACCCAAACGAAGGGCTATTAGTTGGCAAAACAGTTGCTTCATCACCAAAAGAAATTAATACTAATCCGCGGTTCAACTTTTCTGACAAATATTTTCCCTTTTTGTACCAGAAAATTTGATTATTGATCTTTTCTAAATATGTAGGCAGGTGGAGGATATTTCCCGGAGAATTCCAATAATCCCCGAATGATAGCGCATATCTAGCATTATACATGAATGCATCAAAAAAAGCTGGACCTGTTAATGGATCAATAAAAATATGATAGGTTAACAACAATGCCATGCATCCAGATTGTAAATTAGCATCTGCATTCAATTGACTACAATCTGGAATTCCGAAAATCCCAGAGTTTGGTCCACCAAAAGTTATCAGTTTATCAATTCTGGGCAACAAACCGTCCAAACAGTCATCCCATAATAAACCTCTTAATAGAAGTGATCCCTGAGAACAACCGACTAATACTATTCGACTTGAATTTTTCAATTGGTTCCATATGTTATCCTTATGAATATAATCGCATAACTTATATTCTTGAAATTCCATCGATTTATATCAAGACCATATATTGTCTTCAGTGCTATTATCACTCAGACCAACATTTATTACATTGTACTTGTCTTTATAATCTGTACCGTTTAATACTTGTTCAAGATTTCTGGCGAAATTATAACAGAGTCCGTCAGTTCTGCTCTCACCTCTTCCATGAAGTATCATAATTGAAGTGGTATTTTCATTGGTATTTTCGCATTTATAAACATTCATCAAACCAAACCATATTAAAAGTAGTGAAAATATTCTAACTTCGAAATCCATTTTCAGCTTTAAGTTTTTGTACATTAATGTGAAACTTTCACTTAAAATACATCTGAAATAATTATGAATTATTGTATCAAAAAAATATTTGTTGTAAATACGAGATCTTTTTGTTCTTGGAAAACTATTTTTAAAATAGAATTAAAAAGATATATTTATACCCAATGATAAGAAATAATAAAACAATTAGTGCTTTCAAAATAAAAATTCAGTCATAACTTATTATCTAATAATTAAGACACTTTAAACTGGAGTAATTAATAAAATCTCACCGCATCAGTGATAAAATTAACACTGGTTTATATGATGATAATTAGAAATAACATATTTTTATCATATTTTATTTTTGATATAATGTAATTATTAGTTATTATCGTGATTATAAATTTTATGAAAATATTGAGCAATGACATTGTGAGATGTACAATCAGTTACAAAAAAGACTTTCTTAGATTCCGGAAAGTTCAGTGATAAATTCAGATGTAACATAAAGGAAAAGATAGAAATTTTAATGTTAATAAGCATATGATTAGCGTTGCCAGATTTCTCGTGTGTAATTCCATGACTTTTCAACATATGCCTCAATTTTTCCGGTAGAGAAAAATTTCAATAGAATGCAACGGAGTATTATTTTTTCAACCAAAAGATTACAAAATATTTGTTGATATTTTATTTTGTTCTTGTTTTCAAGGCTCTGATTAATTGATTGTTATTAATAAGTAATAGTTATAAAAACTTTTTTCGATGTTGTACAGCTTTTGTGAAGCCTTTAAGTTCAAAGCTCAATCATAGGGTTACATATAATATATTCAATGATTATTTCATTAATGATATAATCAATCCTAAAAAGATAACATAAACCCTATTCCGGGACTCAGAAGTCGATTTTGGTACTGTACCGGTCATTCCGCTACGTCTGGCAACGCTACTTATTATTGAGTAGTAATGAGTACTAGTATTATTGATGAGTATTTTCGAGAAATGAGAGACTAACAAGTCTCGAAAATTTATTTGCCTCGAGATTCGAGGCAAGGTCGGGTTCGACCTTTCAACCTCTCGAAATTCCCGATTTTTCAAAAATTTTTCAAATAACCAAAAGAAAATTTTCAGACACGATACCAGCACTAATTAGTATTGAGTATTTTGAGTAGTGGTCATGAGTTGTCATAACCTTATGAATCCGCAACACTTAAGTAATTAAAATTCCGTTCTTTAAGTAACTAATGATTAAAAACATCATTAAAAATTACTTTCACCTCTTTATGATATGACTATTCATTTTATTTGGGGTTAAAGTTTTTGAAAGATTTTTAAGGCTTTTTATAATCATTAATTGTCTCATATGCAAGTAATATACAGTATAACTCATGAACTGTTATATACTGTGTATTGTATTTAAAATTTCATTAATAATTTATCGATCTCTTGAATTCTAGAAATTTATAATCGTATCACGTCTTTTGTTCTACAACGTCTTTAGTTCTACTCGTACTTTAGTTCTACGCGTCTTTAGTTCTACTCGTCTTTAGTTCTACAGCGTCTTTAGTTCTACTACTGGAATAAAGCTAGGTTAGGTTAGGTTAAGCTACGTTAGGTAAAGTTAGGTTAGGTTAGATAAAGTTGGGTTATGTTAGGCTAGGTAATGTTAGGTAAATATAGGTTAGGTTAGGTTAAGTTAGGTATGGTAAATATAGGTTAGGTTAGGTTAATTCAGATTAAGCCAATTCCACTAAATTAAAGAATATTATAGGTCATTTTAATAGTAGAACTAAAGACGTGTAGAACTAAAGACGCGTAGAACTAAAGACGTGTAGAACTAAAGTACCAGTAGAACTAAAGACGTTGTAGAACTAAAGACGTGGAACCATTTATAATATTGAGTATCTTATCTATAAAAGTCAAAACATAATTTTCTCATAATTCAATTATACTACGGTTCCATTCACGATTCTGCCGCACCTTGTTTTCAATCCCCTCAATAACTAATTCCCAAAAAAATATATCCCATTTTCAAACTCAAAAGTAAATTAAAACCAAAGGAAACTTATTTTTACTAAAATATAATGAATGAATGAAAACACTAATAAAACTTTAAATTAAGGCTAATTTTTCATCTTCAAGACTTGATTACTCGATAAATTTTAATCTCAAATATAAAATGTTAATTAAATAAATGTTTAGTGGAATGAGATCTAGAGAAGGACAACATCGAGCTATTTCTAGCTATCACTTACCGTTTTGCACAATTCAGTTTTGAAATTCTAGTTTTAATCATAGTCCAAACATTAACAGCGAAAATAGCACATTAGCATCAGCGACATTAGCACTGAAAATATTTTTGATATATTGTTTGAAACATTTTCTTTTTCTATAGCAGATTATTTTGTCTCTCAAAAAGTTCATCTCACGATATTGTAGTGAAACTTATGATCAATGTCTAAGTGAAACTAACTTTACATAAAGTTTTGTATTCACTTTCCGTATATTCAAAACAAGATTTGAGTGCATTTGATTTCACAGCAGATATTGAGAAATGATTGTAAACTTTTATAACTAGATTTTCTATATCCAAAGATAGTTTAATTAAACCAAATTTCGCTGCATTATGAATGACATGACAATTACAGTTGGCTTTCAATATCAAATCATTTTCATATTTCAAATTTTGAAAAACAGATTTATGGATACCATAGTTTACTGATGCATTATCTGCGCTGAAGGCACTGATACTTTCAACTTTCAAATCATTCAATCTCAATATTCTTATTATATTTTTATATATAGCAGCAGAAGATTCATTATGATCATCATAGAAATCTAAAACAAAGCTTTTTATTCCATCTTCAATAGAAAAGTATTGAATAGCTAATGGAGATAATTTAGTATTGCCTTTATTTGATGCGTCAATGGCAATAGAAAACTTTTTATCTTGAATCGATTTGAATGATTTTTTATTGACAGTGGACTTAATATATTTTTTGCTATTGCTTCTGCTTTAGTGCGAGCGCAATGAACTTTTTAACTTAATGAAGAATCAGGAAAAAGTTTATGTGATAACTTCATACCGCATTCCATCGAAAGGTAGCTGTGATGATGTTGAATTGAATGATATACAAAACATACTTCAGCTGCAATAACACTTTTGGTAGGACCCGGGTTTTGGGGAGACGAGCTAGGTGGAGTAGGGTGAGATTTTTCAAAAGCTTTTGACTTGCTCTTCATATACATGTAATGTCCACTCCCACAGACCACCCGTTCCCTAGAAATAAATTTTTGAACAAAAAATTTCTCATAGGATCCCATATGAAAAATTTTGCGTTTTTTAACATGGGGTTCTATGGAAAATTTTTTTTCCAGATACCCCACTCCCATGTATAATACATCGTTGTATTCAATTCATCGTGCTGAGTCTTTTGATGCCACACTTGACCAGATCTTACCCAAACTTGACCACTTTAAAGATATAGCAATTTTTTTTGAAAAAGACTTGTCAAGTGATACTACAGTACTAATTCATGACTAATAGTAGGTAAGGAATACACTTATGAAAGCTTCTGTACACCTTTTGAGGGACGGATAGACAAGCATTAAGCTTTCTATACTGCGCTACTAATGGAAAGTACCGTAAAAGCTTATCTTGACTAATCTTTAACAAAAAAATTTGCCATATCTTCAAAGTGGTCAGGTTCGGGTCAAATCTGGTCAATTGAGTTACAAAAAGAAAATTTTGCTTTGAACTCATCTTCTCTTCGTAACCATGATTTGAATTTGTCTTCTCACAGTCACAAATCAGAAAAAGTTATAAGTTTTCTCTTCGAATTTTTAAGTGAGAGTTCAATTTCACGTTTTGAAGACATATTCAAATATACTTAAACTCATATAAAGATAAGATGTTTCAGGAAAAAAAATTCACGAGTTTTTTCTTCAATATATTTTCAATTAAATTAATCAAATAAACCGAATATTGAAAATAATTTATATTATCGATTAATTAACTGAAAAATACGATAAAACGAGCCCAAAAAATACCTGTATTAAGTTTAAAATAAGTGATAATTAATAAAATATAAAAATCAAAATCAAAATCAAAGACTGAATACCGGTTACAGCGATTGATCGTTAATTTTTATTTCTTAATTATTATTGAATTTTTTCACGATTTGAGTTAAAGAAAGACGCAAATTGCCTGACTTTTCAACAGAAATCTTTTAAGAAATTATGATTGATTTGAAATTTAAATTATTTATTTAATCAATTTTCTTGTTGTGAACAAATCGCTGAAACTCACGGAAACTTACGGTATAGCAAAACAAAAACGTTTTAATTTATGTGTAAATAATGATTTTTTATTTATTGATATTAATATATAAAACTTTTGCAGTGAAAGTTTACAGTTTTAAAATAATAGTTTACAATTACTGGTTAGTGCTTATGCTATTCTTGTATTGGAAAAAATTTCTATTCAGTGTGATTTTGCCAGTAAATAATTTTCTAATATGTGCCCATATAATCGACAGATTCTCAGTAAATCCTGTACAATTTCTCTTAATTTCATTTCCTGTAATGTACACTGAGCGAAATCCTGTAAAATACAAGAAGATCCTGTAGAGATGGGAAGTCTATTTAGAAACCAGTTATAAAAATAGCTGACTCCCTTATATGTTATACTACGTAATAATATTGATAAAAAATAATTGTTTACACATTTTAATTAAAAATTATTCTAAACAAAAATTGGCTGATGTTTAAGAGCTATAAAATAAATTAATACCTAGTAATTGATTAATTGATAACCGAATTTTATTCAATAAAAGGGTTCCTTATTAATAGTTTTTGTTCAGGATTAAGACGAAAGACTGGTGGTAAGTATACAACTCAATAATTGAATTTCAATATTTAATTAGAAATGAGTACAAAATTTTAGTATTTTATTTAAATTACTGATGTTGATTTGAGGTCTATTTTTGCCTAACGCTCATGTGGCCGATTGAAACTGTTCCCATTGTTGTAACTTTTGTAACATATTTTTTGCTTTGATTTTTTATTATTCTTCTAAGTGAAACAATGAGAAGAATGAAAAGAGAAGCCTTTGTTACCTCAAGGTTAAAAGAGTTTTGCAATACTACTTAAAACAAAGAATTAAGAATTAAGTTCGAGCTTCTAAACATTTCATTAGATCCCACTTAAAACAATAGTAGAGATTTCTATCACATAAAGATAGATAAGATATTTAAGATAAGTTTAAATTGAAACTAAAAAAAGAAGTTTTACAATCAATATCTTGTTTGGAAAATTGAGTGAATCATCCATAATAAGAGGTTATATTAATGGTAAAATTGACTTGAAAGAATGCTTGAAGAAGATATTGTTACCATTCATAGAAAAATACTAAATACTGCAGTTTAAATGAATTTCTGTTTTAGAGAGATGTGGCCACTTCTAATTATCATCAAGAAGTAAAATGATGGTTAAAATCTAAAAACATAAATTCTGTAGTCAAAAGTGATAATAATCTAAATATTCTTCAGGTACCACCTGTAAAAAATTTTAGCCATGATTCAAAGCAGAGTATCGTTAATGAATAGAATCTTTGAAAAATGTGGCTCCTCTCACAAAAACCTGGGAGAATATCCCCGAAAAAATAGTTTAAAACTTTGTAAACTCCATAACCGAAGAACATAAGAGGAGGCTTGAATTAATGCACGATAATGGAGTCAGGGCGCCCTTCAAAATATATTGTTTCATTTATTAAAAATTTTAAATGGATATCTCCTACCAATAATATTCTATTAAACTTTTAAAAAAGTCATCCTACTTTTTAGATACCCGTTATATTAAAAAAAGTTATTTTCTTAAGGTAATGATTTTGATTACTTTTTTGTGGTGGTATTTCTTTCCTAACTTTGCATTTTCTATTTATTTACTATTCTTAGATACGTGACGAAAAAACTCAGTACAGTCGTTTCCAAAATGTTCGGACTCCATCATTCTGGAAATAACTAGAATTCATTAGGGTTTGACAACTCATAATCACTACTGAATACTATAACTCATTACTACTCAATTTTATTACTTATTAGTATTTCAATTTCTATATTTCCCCTCATGTTTCTTCCAAGTTTATCACTGGACAATCCGGGATCAAGTCTAAACTATTTGGAAGCGATTGTACATTCATAGAGAAATTGAACTTTATACAAAGTCCATAAGTTTTTCATTACGCTGAAAATATGTTTGATGATATTCACTTGTGCTTTAGCTACAATGATCGCTTAGTCTCAATGTAAACATTTTGCATTAAACCTTGGTTTTATATTTTTATTAAAGCGCATACAAAGTGCCTGTGGGCACTCTGGCCATTGATAGCAATCAATACACTACTAAAGCAGGTAAAAATTTATTAGTTACGTGTCTTTTCACATTATCGATTCAATTCTGAATCAAATCAAGTTTTACAAAGACTGATCATGAACATAATTCAATATACATGAATAATATAGAAATTTATAGCTTATTTAGTTCAGATGATAAAATAGCAGTAACCTTGTATTTTAACTATCACTTCAAATGAGCTACTAAAAAAGTTTTCAATTTCAAGTTAATGGAGTAATACGGTGTGGATGTTATAAAAATATATTGCAATTTCAGTCATACTCCAGTACCCAAAGGAAAATTTGAAAAATGTAAGTTTATATTTACTTTTTTTAAAATTTAGATGTTAACTCTTTAATAATTAATGTCCACGAGTGAGATTGAACTGATTCACCTGATTCCCGCTTATTCTTCAATGATTGAAAATGATGATATGGGGAGCAATCCATCACAGGTGAACTTGGAAGGTATAAATCAACAATTAGTTAAGCAACTGTTGAAATATTTGAGTCATGATGAGCCTGAAACCACACGGGAGATTCATGTTATTAATGGCCGTTCTCAGGCTGATTTTCGCGACAATTCCTCCAGTATTTCGACTGCAAAATATAAAAAACTCAAGAAAAAAGTTAAGGACAAGGAATACAAAATGAAAGAAAAGTTAGAAAATGAGTTCGAGGATCAGAAAATGAAAGAACAGACAAGAGATCTAACATATATAGTCAAGAAGGAAATTGATTCACTCAAAATTGAACAGATAAGAGATATAACAGATATAGTCAAGAAGGAAATTGATTCACTCAAAATGGAACAGACAAGAGATATAGCAGATATAGTCGAGAAGGAAATAGATTCACTCAAAAATGAACAGACAAGAGATATAACAGATATCATTGAGAAGAAAATTGATTCACTCAAAAATAAACTGACAAGAAATATAACAGATATAGTCAAGAAGGAAATTGATTCACTCAAAATGGAACAGACTATAGATATAACAGATATAGTTGAGAAGGAAATTGATTCACTTAAAAATGAACTGACAAGAGATATAACTGATATAGTCAAGAAGGAAATAGATTCACTCAAAAATGAATTGGATGATAAACAAACGAATTGGTTTATTTCAATTGTTATAGTAGTTATTGTTGTATCATTTGTGTGTTCATTTCTAACTATCTATCTTAAAGATGGTAAATTATCACCAGAAGCAGTTACAAGTGTTGTTAATGGAATGGCTACCCTAATTGATAAAGGCTATCCAAAATAAATTTATAAAACACTGTTTTTTTGTATTGAGTTACACGTGAAAGACTTAATTCAATTATTCTCTAAAATTTTTAATTTTTAATATTTTTGTTTCAATATTTTACAGACTGTATTAGTGCTGCAGAGAGTTGAAGAAAACTAAAATTCAAGTGTTGTATTATTTAGTTCAAAATCCATCAACTATTGCAGCACGAGTATTAATAATGATTCAGTTCTGTTTCAAGTCTTATATGATTACATTTTAATTTTATGGTATTTTTTATGTTGAAGATAGCGAAGATATATTCCTAGTTGTTTGCCCATGTATATTATCAAATAGTATTTTTGATTATTTTTTAAGACAATAAACATCATATTTATGAACAGTTCATAAACGAGCTGAGGTATCAATAAATTTCTCAATTTGTAGAAAGGCAAAGCTTTTCGGGGTTGAGGCTATCGTCCATTTAAATGCTTAGATAACTATTCGATTAGATTTTTAACGTAAAGCCCAATCATATATATATATAAAGAAAATAATCCAGAGAAGTCAAGTTAGGCTGACTTACAAAGTTTCACTATCATTTGTAGGGAAAAATCAAAAACAATAATAAATGTGATAATGAGTTGAGCTTATGACATTAATTTAAAAAATTAAAATTTCTTTTAAATATTATTTCAATAAATCTCTTCTCATAATCATTTTTGAATAGCATAATGAAAATTATTGATTAAAAATTGTAAAAATTGGTGACTTTGAAATTTAATCTTAATAGTGATGTATAATATTGATTGAGTAAATTTAATTTTAAATATTGTCCAAAGACTTCTTGTTGATATCCATTCAACTACATGTTGAACATTAAGTCCAAACTAAATACCTGTTAGTCCTCCACAATAGCATAAATACTCACTCAAAGTCATTACGGGTTCTTCAATATAATAAAACATTGGTTTACTCGTATCCCAAATCAGAGTTCTCTCAATCAATTGTTTTGTTGATTTTAATCCCAGTAAATTTGATCCATCGAATAAACTATAATACTCACAAGGAAGGTTACCTTGATGTAAATCGAGTATTTTAATGAAACTTATAGGAAATAATCTACCCATAAATTAATGATTTTAAAGAAAAAAATTAACTGCAATCGTTGAGTGGTTTTGAGTTTTTTAGCCCTCATACATGGTCGGACATAATGATAGTCCCG
>JAQFZT010002903.1:0-10453 GCA_034696325.1 Camisiidae sp. | reverse complement strand
TAGTAGAGATTTCATGAATTACTGTAACATGAAATGAGAGGCAAAAACTCTTTTTGGTTTATACTTAGAGGACATGTTTTTACTAAAAAGACTTTCAATAGATTGTATTTAACGTTTATAATGTGCACTCAATATATGCTCAGATATTTCAAACCTTATTTTTTGTATTGAAATTTCGATCAATAAAATGGAATGTTTCTCAAAAATTGAATACAAGGCTCAAGAGTCAGGCTCAGCTCAGTTTCTTCGGATCTTGGGCTTCGCCACTGAGCCTGGAAAGCTCAAGCCTTGGAGAGCACTGCTTCAGAGCATAAAATTATTGATAAAATTTGTGCGAAAACGATTTTGAACTAATTTTTGTTTACTTGTTGTTAAAATTGTCAAAAGGCGAGAATAAAACCTTGATCTGACCGAATCTGTCTCGCGAGCGGCCTTACGGCGACCACTATTCTAGTCTCTTGTTCCACATTAAAGCTAAGTTTCAAAACTTTTATTGATTTTGTCTTATAATCACATAGGATTACAGAGGATTAAAAGATTGAAAGAATTCCTATTAGAATTGGATATCAAATCGGTATTTTTATAAACTCTTTTAAGAGATAAATATAATTTTCTCTCTCGAAAAACTATGTGGAAAGTAAACTTTGTTATGTTAAAAATTGTGAAACTATTCATTTCTAGCAAACATTATGTTACTCATTGTGACGATTTAATCGGTTACCAAGAGTTGAGGTTAAAGAGATTCAGTAAAATGGGAATAAATTTCATATGAATTTATGATTTATATAAAGACAAAATAGTTTCAATTTCAGCAAAAATTTTTTGAGCCCAATATAAATTATAGAACAAAAAAGTATTTAACTCTTTTCCATTTTTGGAAATTTTTAATTTTTTGCTCAACTTTATAATTCATTTTCAATACTGATCAATATTTTTTATAATTTTATGGGTAATTCTTTAATAATTGAAATTCTCTTTTCAAGAGAAGTTTTTCGTTGAGATCAAAATAAAATTCAAAATTCAATAGAATATACAAAAGATTATTTTGATAATTGATTTTATTGCATATAAATCTTTGAGCGGATGATTTGAAGTGAAATTATCCTAAACTGTGATTGAATAGGAAATTTGAAGTATGGTTTCCGATAACTATCGATTTTAGTGTTGGTCTTTTATTGCAATGATAAAGAGCTTACACGAACTAAAAACTAAATTTGACTGTACAGTACAGTAAGACTACTTTGAATGATATTGTAGTGAAAAAGGGATTTCTTACTTAGATATTGAAATCAATACTCTATAGAATCCTTTGAGTTGTTCGTGATTTGCTGACATAAAAAACAATGGATAATGGCATCAATTTTGCTTTTCTACTTGCATCCAAATAAATGGCAACGCATTAGGTGCTAAAATTGCAGTTGTGTTGCCTTCTATATCACCAAATATTGGGTTATATAAGTGTCAAAAAGCTGCCTTTTAAGGAAAATATGCGACACTAACTCATTCAATACAATTATTTTGATATATCAAATGGATGTCTTGTTCCATACATGAAAAATCATAGCTGTAACACGTTTTCTTGGCTCATATTTGATATCATTCATACAAATAAACTTACATTTGCATAAAGTTTCACTGCATTCATAAGGAAAGACTATCAAAGATAATACAATCCAATAAAACGAATCAAATTTTTTATTTAAATTATCGGTTTATTAATTATTTATCCTGAGTATCAATTTTATAGGAATTTATTAACTAATAAATTATCCCAAACTTTTCATCTATTAAATTATCTAAGAATAGAATATTAGAAGACTATAACATAATATAAATTTCAAAATGAAAATATTATCTCAACAGTTTGATAGCGAGCTTTATTATACAACAAAATTGATTACACTTTCCATTTAAGCCATTATATGACATCTTTTCATATCAGACACATTTATCACAGCTTTTATTGCATTAAATTTGTGTTCAGATTTTTTCAATGCACTTATATTCAGATGATTTTTTAGTAGTTTTTTTTCAGATTATTTGATGACAATATCGAATTTTTTTTTTGAAAATACGTGAAATTTTTTTTAATGCTTAGGATTGACAGAATCTTTAATTTTTCTGGTAATTGAATAGATTTAAATGAAAATAAATTTGAAGAAAATGATTTCATTTAATTTATATCTATAATATGGCAACTTTGAAAAAGAAATAGATTTAACTCCCTTTTTGAAGCAGTGATTCCCAAACTTTTTCCTCACTTTGACTTAAGTGAAAAAATTTGCGTACCTGTAGATATTTTTCAAGACTCCAAATTTCATTAATTTATCTTTAGTTTTTAATATTTGATAATCTCTTTTTCCTTAATCTATAAAACTCGAGCTTAAATTTAATTTAATATTAGTTAAAAACAACATTTTAATTTAAGGTGAGACTGACCTCTTTTGTTCGATTATATTTCTATTCAAGATTATTTGAATTGGTAGAAAGAGGTCAGTATTGCCTTGGATTGAAATTTAAAAAACGCAAATTATTTCATGACTGTCATGCATTGAAACAAGTGCCTTTTGGAGAGTCAAAACCTGTAAAGATTCGATTGAATATGAGCTTACTACTTTTGTACAGTACCAGACTGCAGCAAGGTAGGTGTGTCATCTCTCAAATTTCGAGGGGTGTAAAAAATTATCCTTTGGTTCCCATCTCTCAAATTTCGAGGGGTGTAAAAAATCGGGAACTCAAAAAGTATCCTTTGGTCCCCTCTTTGATTTTTTCAAGACTACCACTAACTGGCACGCGTACTACCGAATGGTAAACGTATTTCTAAACCATCAAAGTTTGCAAATAATTTTGGTTATGCATCCATTTTTTATTAAAATTTTAATCATTAGTAATTATTATTCTTTTCAATACTGCTATTCTTATTAATTTAAATCAGACAAAAGACGTCAGTCTCAGTAAAAAAAATGCCGATTATTTCATTACTTTAATGCACTGTAAAAAAGTATCTTTTGTGAGTCAAAAACCATCTGAAAATTACTGTTTCAAAGTTTACATTTAGTTTACACAAAGTTTCAAAATAAAAGTTTAAGGGTATACAGGGTAGTATTGAACGTACTGTATATAGAATATTGTTATAAATTTGAAGCCTCAGGTAAAATATGGCTCTAGTGGGTTCTGTTGTAGATGTGATGCTCATTGTTGGCCATCACCTTCTCTAATAATACTTTGTCAGGTGAGGTAAGTGGGAATCATAGCTTGATGTATATTACATAATCTCAGCTAAATCTAAATGTGAGGGTGAAGGGCAACAATATAAGCAGCACATTATCACTAAAGTCGAAAGTTTTTTTCCTCAATAATATTATTCATGAGAGGTTTATCGAAAATTTGATGGCTTAGCACAGTTTATATTTGTAAATGATAAGAATAATAATTATTTTGGATTTGTTTTGCTCTTTCATTAACATACAAATGAGTAGAAGTGCATAATAGTAATGAATTTCTCACAAATCGAGTTTCAATTCAGAAGATAGAGACACAAAGACTCAATCAGAGATAATTAAGAAAAAGACAATGAGCTAACTTTTATTGAAATTTATGTATATTAGTTCTATTCCTATGAATAAAAGCTTAAGAAATAGAATAAAATTACAATTTTGAATCATTTCACGAAGAAATCTCATTCATTGATAGTTTTTGAATAATTATTGAAAAATAAATAGATAAATAAAGTATTTAAGAAACTTTTGGGTTGATTTTCTTTTCAGTTTTAAGACTGCATGAAAATTGAGTCAAATGCAGACTCATATTAACTCTTTTCATTTTTATCAGGTAATTACTGAAATTAGATCTTGTATTTAATCAATTGAAGTTCAACTCAATATTAAGCTCAAATCAAGTAATCAACTATTTGATAGAACCAAAGTTTTCGATTCTATGAAAAAAGCATATAAAACATGTACTCCAGGAAAGTTATGCAGAGATCCCTTCAGATCAAGTGATAAACTCAGATTAAACATAAGGGGAAATAGAAATTGAAATGTTAATGAGTAATAGCATTGAGTAATGGTTATGAGCTGTGAAACCTTATGAATCCTCATGACTTCCTGAGTGATGGATACATAACTTTCCTGTAGTAACTGTACATAAATGCTTTAGCTTAACATGATTTCAAACATGATTGATCTCTTAAAGACCTGTTTCTAAATACATGAAAAAAATTGTAATATAGACATGAAGAAGGTATGCTTTAGTATATTAAAAATATTCCCGAATGTATGAACTATTTGAGTCATAAAATAAATTTACCTTTTAATCAAATGTTAATAAAAATGAAATAACATGAAACTACGAGATGATTTGCTCAATGAAAAAATTAACGTAAGAAAGTATAGTAAAAATTTGGACAAGAATATTGTAATAGTTTTTATTCTTGCTTAACACCAGTTTGTTTGAAATATAGAAAGACAATTCTCGATTTGATTGTCTTAAATCTGTTTACCGCAAGCAAATCAAGAATCTAGATTTGAACTCAATCCAGAACTGAATATTTTATCATTTTTCCAGTTCTCAAACACAAAATGTTTGAGTTGTCTTTCTTTGATTGTGTGTTGAAAGCTTCCAATTATGATCTTAAAAGTTATGATTAACTTTATTATTCAAATAAGTTTTAGTACTAAAATAATAATAAATAGGCATCGATAACATCGCATGATTTCATGAATGAAAAATGATTTTTGTAAGACTTATTTATAATATAAAAACTAACCACTTGATGAACAATCATTTTGGTTGAATTAATGAAACTTCTCATTCACTTCTATTATTTTACTTTATTATTAATATGCATTTCATGTGATAAGATATAATTTTTCAGTTCTAATTATTACAATAAGCTATCGTGACGTGAAGAGTGTGACAGTGATTCAAATGCTTCGCACATCTGAGTTTTTGACAAGACATGTGTAATTTGAACTTCAAGTGATGCTAAAATTTTAAAATATTTCTTGACTGGAACTTATTGAATGGATTTATTTCACAAATCGCTGAAAACTCTTTTTGATAAATCAAACATTTAATTCAATTGAATGAGATGTTTAGATGCAGAAAAATAAGTTAAACAAACTTTCCTAAAGTTAATACTCTTTATATCTCACTTTGAATTATAGAATATAAACTCGAAAATCATAAGAAAAGGATTTGAATATTCTTTCGTTCTCAAGATTTTCCATTAGGACTTAGGAGTTGTTTATCAGAAAAATCCGATAACGTAAGTTAGCTTTAGATATGAGCTAAACTTCAATTCTCATTACTAAATCATTTGACAAATATTTATAAAGAATCACAGATACCTTTATGTGCATCACTCTTACAAAATATTGCTTCCAAAATAGTAGATGACCGGAAGCAGTCATTAATATGTCAGTGTCAAAGTCATCAACTCTCAAAATTATTATACTTCATAATATAGTCTTCAACTCACAATTTTTTAATCAATATTTTTCAAACTTATATCAACTAAAATATAAAGTTTATAACTTTGAAACATGAAAATCATTTAAGTCTATCTTCAGTAACATTTGGCTTCAAATTCGAAATTATATTAGAAGATATACGTGAAAAGTTTCAACAAATCATTCTTAGTTACATCAATTTGAAGTTATATGTATTCGAGTAAACTGTTAGAGAGATATTATTAATAAAATTGAGAACAATGTCATTCAAACGAAAAAAAATGGCATTTTTTCGAAAGTATTTTCTATTAATGAAATCTTGATTTTACATTTAAATTGAGATTAAAAATGATTTTGATTTGATTTACTTGTAAAAGAGACAAAACTGAAAAAGATTAAATGTAAAATAGATTAATGGATATGACCTGAATTTAGAGATTTGATGCTAATTATAACTTATAATAGGATTGATCAAATGCTCAATTTTCTAATCCAACTCGACTTATATTGCATTTATTTAAAATGTTTCATTACAAATAACAATATTGTATTTTTAAATTTTGCAATTCTTACACATTATGATAAAATCTACCATAAAATAAGTGATTATTATTTGAGAAAAAATTATGATGAGGCACAATAACTGATTGTATATTATGATAATTATATAATCATTAAATTAATTTTGCTTAGAAAAGCTTAATTGATTTTTTACAGTTTTAGTTTTTCATTTCACTCAATTTTATCCATTATATGTTGTAAAACATGCAATAAAACTCTATTAATATTAGTTCTATTATTATATAACATTTATTATACAGTATATCACAATTCAATCCATGATAAAGTCCTGATAATATGAATAAATCTTGAGAAAGAGGAGAATTTTCTTTTCTGGGATAATATTCTTCAAAAGAACTTAACACAGAAGACAAGCACCTCTTCAACTTAGGTGAAGATTGAGCTCAATTGGTTTAATTATTAGTTTAGTTCTTAATTGTGTATATTATTTATATATAATCAGAACTAAATTACTATAAATCTGTTTTTACTTCTATAATAAAATGATAAAATGTTTTAGAGTCAGTACTGTCTGGAATACAAACGATGCAATAAAAGCAGTTCAAATAATATTGAATAAAATAGTTGATATGGTTTCCAGTTATATGATGTTGAGAATGATGATGAAGTGGCTATAAATAAATAGAAGTATATATCAAATGGAATATAATGTATAAAAGTTGGGTTGTAGTGAACCTTGATTTAGAGTTTCACTGATGTGAAAGCCTGATGACTGTTGTCTTCCTCCAAAAACAAGGGCTTCATTTGACATCGTATATATCCTCGAAATAGTCGCTTAAAAGACAGATCAAGTCATTTCACGAACTCTCTATATCTCATCTCAACTTATTTTCTATAAGCTCTTCATTTAAATTATATTCGAAATTAACTTAAACTCAATTTAATAATGATTATAATAATAATAATTGTGATTTAAAATTTGAATTGAATAAAATGTTAATAAGTTTATTTTTAATGGACTAAAAGCTATTGAATAAATGGACTTTAAAATGATAACTTAGTTACCCGTGCACTTTAATTTCATATTTCCTGATTGGAAATGCTGTTCAGTCACTAAAATAAAGAGAAAATGTTCATAATTACCAAATTTATTATTTATTCGTAAGAATTTAAAGCTAAAATAAACATTAATTCCCAAATGATTTTATCAAATTTGTACATCAAAATTACTACGAAATATATGAGTCAAATAATGCATTCATATGAGTTATTCTTTAGATTAAGTAATGGGTTGTAATGAGAGAACCGTTAGTTTATAAAACCTATTTTATAGTCAGAATCAACTAAAAAGCTATTACAATGTTATTAACTTGATTGAGTCATAAATAATGTTATTAAAATTTATTCATAAGCGCATGTCTCTCAAGTCATTTAATATTTTTAATAGTTTGGGGAATTTCACTCAAACTGTTTTTGGCTTAGATTTTTGTTCTGATTGAACTTTTTTCAATGCATAATAATATGCATAATGTAGTATTGAAAGCAAAGTTTTTGAGAAAAGTCATGCAATGTCATAAAGGTATTCCACTTGAGGGCCAAACAGAGTGACACTTTCACATCAATAGTAGTTTAAACTTTCTCACAACGGATAACTCAGAATACAATTATATGATTTGAGGTCACAACTAATTCTCCTCAAATTCTACTGAAGAAAGAATAATAATTTATTATTTCATATAAAATGAATAATTGTTTTTATTAAAAAAACTTTTATTCCCTTGAATTTATCGAAAAAATTCTCACTTCATTTGAAATGCTCTTTATTTCTCACTTAAATTATTCAAATAAAATTTTTTGATAGGTTGAAATTGAGTAAAAAATTGATGGAAAGTAACACGAAAATACTTTCAATTTAAAAAATATAGTAAAAGGCGAATAGATATCAGTGATTCTTATTGAAATTTACGTGACTCTAAGGAGAAATTTATTAAGTTAAAAATGAGGTTTCTATCATACTTAAGTCTAATTGTGATGAACTCAACTTGAAGACAGTATATTTTAAATAATGATATCTTATGTAAAACTTAATTAAGATAAGTTTACTGGCAATGGATTGATGATAAATTTAAATTAATTGCTATGGAGTTTTGAATAAAAAGTATTGACCTATAAATTTGAGTCCTAATGAAGATGATTCTAAGCCATCCGCGTGCAAAATAGTTGAATAGTCCGTTTCATAATCAGTTCCAGCCTATAGTTTTGATAGTTATCGAAAAGAGTACACTATAACTCAAAACACGCATTCATTTGAGGTATGAATTATTACTACTTAATTAAAAGTTTCATTTACCGGCTGTTCATTAATAAACCAACGCAACAGCGAAGCTGATTAATTGCAATTGATTTAAATCCATTAAATTAATGAAATATCATTGAATGTAAGAATATATGAACTAGTTTTATATACCTGGTTTGCTTTTAGCTGAAGTGCAATTTAATTCTACACGACTACCAATATTATAGTTAGCTTTACTTCCAATAATCTTCGGTCCTTCACTTGGAAGAACTGCATTGTATTGAGTTATAAGAAAATTGTCAATTCAAGTCTCATTATTACTATTAATATTTTTCTTTCTGCGAGATTTGTTCAGATTGTATTTGGAGAACATTAAAAATAGACAGTATTGAATGCCTGACATGCTTTCCAAATCGCTCTCTCGTTCAATTAATTAATCATTCACTTACCGAATACCTGAAAATAATCATAAATCCTTTGAGAATTAAAGTATAAATTTGCATAAAAGCTCGTAAGTTTCGTTAAGTTAGAATTTCCTCCGCATAATAACATATAATTTGTCAGATAATGAGTGGACATTTCTCTTGCATTCATTCATAAACGCTGAATACATGCATAATAGACTCTATTTGTTAAAGTACAGATGGAATTGTGTTTCCATTTTGCAAAACTCATTAAAAACCATTTCGGGGTTTCATTATTTGTATTGAAATTTTCAAATTGAAAATAACTAAATTTATCAATTATTTTTGCTTCGCTGAATGCATTCTTTTATATTTTTAATCTGTGATAATGGCATCAATGTTTGCCAAATTAAACTTTTTCATTAATAATTTTTACAAAATGGGATCAATCACGAGATTGGAATATTAATATGAAATTTTAATTGGATTATTATCTAAACACTTATTCTGGTTTGAGTGAAAAACACAATTTTCATTCTGTGAACAATTTTGTATTACATTTATTATACTACTAACAGAGGATTCTCTGATGTTATCAGGTGTGAAGTTTTATCAGCAAAAATTTTCAATACAATAAAGCCCTAACAAGAGTTTTGTAAGCGAAAGCCTCCTTAGTTTGTGAATGTTTGAAATAGTGATGTAAGTTTAGTGAGTTATCATATAAACGAATGAGTTCTGTATCGATAACTTTTTTATTTGTATTCTTCAATAGTATTATTTCCAACTTTCTTAAGAAATAAATGCCTTTATATTATAGAAGAATTTTCTGATGAAATAGCTTTCGAGCCTCAAGAGATATATAACACTTTCCAAAGCTCTGATTTTGCATTTATGGGAATTTATTTGACTTACAATAATTAGCTTTTTAACACTTATTTTCCGTATTATGCGAAACATTCTGGTTTATAATTCAATTCTAGTGCTCATGAAATTTATTTCAAGAATCGCACTCATAATAAACTATGCACTCAAACAAATTTTAAAAACTTACTTTCATTTCTTTAAATTCTTCGATTGTAGTAAATTCTATGTGGAATAGAATTTGAAATATTAACAAAAATATGAAGCAAATTTAGATCGAATACCTGGAGCTTCAGCAGACACTTCACATCTGAAATACAAATAAAACGTCTTTAAATTAGATTATATCAATTGGCTTAACTCAATTAAGTTGAATGAATTCTGTTTGAATTTATTATTTTAAACATTAAACATTTGTTATAGGGATTGTTTGAATCGAAAAATCATTTCTTGCATAATATTATGCAATTATTGAAAAGTTACAAATTATTATAGCTTTTTTCAAACAAAACTTTTCATTTTCCTTATTATCTCTTATCCAAGTAATGTTCCCAAACAACAAATCAAAATTAATCAATAAAAGTGCTACTATAGTGGTTTGTGGTTTGATTTCAGATTTACATATGAATCGTTAAATCAAAAAATGCGTTTATCAAATCTCAAAATAGCTAAAGAGCTCATATGAAATATTTATTCCAAATAAAATTATTGGCAATAAGTTATAATACAGAGGATTCTCAAACTTTTATTGATTAAAATTTTGTAACTAGTAAAAAGTGCAACAGATAATAGAAAATGATTAGATTCTTATTAAGAAATAAATATTAATTGATGTTTATGTCACATTGAATTTCAGATTCCTGGGTTTCTAATTTGCTTTATTTTATTAAACATATTTCTAGCAAATTTCAAACCAA
>JAQFZT010002902.1:0-10455 GCA_034696325.1 Camisiidae sp. | reverse complement strand
GGAAGCTCAGCTCAGGCTCGGGGGGTGAGCTTCAGGCTCAAGCTCGAGCTTCGAGCCTCTATATACAAGCTCAAGCTTGGCTTCCAGTTACTTCGAGCCCGGCTCGCATAAGCTCAGGCTCGAAGCTCGGGGTAGCCGAGCTTTTGTCCTTCATTAGATCAATCTATGCTCAGATATTTAAAGCCCTAATTATGACATAACAGCTGTCGACATCTTAACTCGTCTGACTGGACTCATTCAATGTAATTATGTAAATCTGTCTTATTATTATAAATTCAAGACGAAAAAGCAAGAAATGAATTCTGTTATAAGTATAAAAATATAAAAGGCTTTACTGAATAATTATAATAGACATAAGACAAGTTTAATCATGAATAACCATAACAACTTTGTTGATAATATTTGATAATAAGTTATTAGTTATGAGTCGTATTTGAATTGCATTTTCAAAATACAACTATGCATATAATAGGCGATGGGCACAGGCTCGGGCTCCAGGCTTTAGGCTCAGGCTCTAAATTGATTCAATTTTATTGCAAATTTTGGTTGAGTTGAACATCAAAGTTCTCATTATAACATTTAATTATGAGTTTGAGAACTTTTATTTGAGTTAAATTTTGTCAAAGGATTGAAGGGCTCATGACTTAAACTCATAATTAAAGAAAATGAAATATAAATTATATGAGTTGAAACCTTTCATATTTCTATCTTTAGACAAATGCATTTCTAGCCCTTTCGTATTGAAATTAACTTGAAAATAAAGCGTTGCTTATCCGAGTAATTTTTAGAGCTAATAATTACTACAAAATTATGACAATACTTTTTAAATTTTGCAGATGGACTTATACTGACCACTATGTGTTATACATCACTTAACGCTGTCGTCCATTAAATGCAATTTTCAGATCCCTCTATAGGCACTCATGTAAAGTTGTTAAAAGTTTGCATAAAGTTAATGATGTGTTACATTAACTGCCTATAGAGGGATCTGAAAATTGCATTTAATGGACCACAGCGTTAAGCCATGTATGACGCCGTTGGCCCACATATAATCATATTTATATTTCAATCAATAAAAAATGATTCTTATGTTTGCAATAATGATAAATATGAAACTTATTTAATGTTTATTTGAAAGAAAAATACTAAATTTTTTCGCAAAGTGTATACAAATTAAAATAAAATTTTTCTTACATTTTTAAAACTAAATTTTAATTTAATTGAGAATGTGTTCGCAAAACTAAAAAAACTTGAATTATTATTTTATTGAGTTTATTATTGATGAATCGCTTGGGAATCAATTTATAGATTAAGTTTATAGATTCGTACTTTCTGTCCGTCTGTCTGTAGCCAACAATAAGATGAGAACTGTTTTGCTGCCAAAAATAAAAAATTTAATCATTTTTAATATTATTGAATAGTTTAATTGAGGCAAAAATGATAAAACTATAATTTGCAAGTCTTTCATCGTTTAAACTCATAATCCACTGACTATTCCACCTTTAGTTACAATATTGAGTCAGTCTTGTTCCTATACATCTTTTTTATTAAACTTATTCAATATTTTCTAATTTGAAAACTCCGTTTGATTTAAAAATTCAGAAGTTTGAGAAACTATTGACAGATAAAAAATATTTATATAAACAATTTCACTAAACATATTAGAATAGAATTGCATTTAAAACTCATTCTGTGCCAAAATAGCGACGAAAGGAAGAGAATTAAAAATAAATGTTTATATAGTTTGAAGAGAGAAAAAGATTAAAATAGTCCCAGTTTTAGATTGAAAGTTATATATGGCATGCATTCAAGAATAGCTTCATTTGAAGCCTAACGAACACTATTTTATTACATTCATAATAACTAGTGTTTGAGCTCAAAATTATTAAGTTATAGAAATATTGTTAATTAAATATATGAAAATTTTAATTTTATGATTAAGTTTTAGATGATTTGATGATAATATGCAGCAAACAGTACTTCAAAGTCAAGTATCTATAGATGTGATCCCACGTACAAAATGTTTCAAATTTGTTAAATATTCATTAATAACATCACTGCTTATGCTTATTATCATGGCTTTAATCATCTTAATAGTGGCCGAAACTAAGTCTAAAGAAAAAACTTCTCTAACTCTTGGAATTATTTCACTGGTATTTAAACAAAATTCATTCAGATTTTTTCAGTGGTTATTAATAGTAAAAAACTTTAAATTTTCATAAGCAGTTCATAACTCTTAGAAATAATGAGAAGTAACACAAAATTTTGTTTAAAATCTATATTTAATTTTTTTAACCCAAAGGTCGGAATTATAATCTTTTTTATGGGCTTGTTATCGATCATCAAAGAGCACATCCCATCAGTTATGATATTTGCTGTTTCAATAATCTTCTATTTATTACTATTCATGTATTCCCGACTTTTGACAAGTCCAGGACTGATCGTATTTCGTACTTTAGTATTACTATTGCTATCAATCGAATCCTTATGTTTTGCAATAATGATTCGCGATTGGCGTCAATTACAACAGTCAAGAATAAACGCTAAATACATATCCGCTAATCAACAATTCTATGGCAATCCTTACGGACAAACTATTTATGGATATCAATATTATACTACTGTTCCGTTACAACAATCTATGGTTGAAGTTTAATTCCTTTTTAGTCATCAGTGCCGTAACCAGGAGTTCAGGTCTGGGGCTAAATAGGGGACTAAGATTTTTAGAGTTAAATAATAGGCTAAACAAGTCGAGTGAGACTTAAAAGCAGTGATGTCTAATGCTCAAGCGATTTGCGCTCCGAAGGGTTTTATCACGTGTTAATATATAAAAAAATTCAAAAAATGAGCTATTCAATTAAATATCAATAGTTTAAACATTTAATATACGTTTGTTTGCTTTTTTGCTTCTTTAACGGTTATATTCTTGAACCGCTTTTTACATATAAAACCTAACGCTAAACTCTTGACTCGATAGCGCTAAGCTCGAGCGTAGCCATCACTGCTTAAAAGCCATCACTGAACTGGTAGCTTAACATGACTGGTGGGGCTATAACTTTAACTAATTTTTATTTTTACTCTAAATTATTTTGAAATTTTGGTGAGAGTGGGCTATAGCCCTCTTAGCTACATAGCTACGGCAGTGATTATCATTTTAAAAATTTAAATGTTAATTAATTATAATATAGTCTATTGTAATAAATTTAAGTTATTGAGTTTTTATTTTTAATTCATTTTGAATAACTTCTCAAAAAATAGAGAAGAAGTTATAGTCGAAATAACTCATTAAATTTTGTAACAATTTGTTGTTTGAATAAAACTTACAAGTAATCATCGTATTGTAATTAAATTAAACTTGATAAATGGTACAATACGCTAATAATTATCAGTCAAAATCGATTTAAAAAACAGAAAATGTCGAACAACAACCAAATTAATGAAATCAATATTCATTACTTATTATTACTCAAGAAAATAGGTGTTGAGAATAAATTAAGTGAAGAAATTAAGAGAAATATAAAACTCTTATATGTTTGTAGAGATTATTTTATGCAAGAAATAAATCTAATTCTAGTTACAAATGGAGACGAAGCCTATTGTTTTGGTCATAATGATTGTGGTGTTTTAGGATTTGGTCATCAAAATCCTGTTAATGAATTCAAAATAAATAAAAAATTAAGTTATAAGAAAATGATTGATTTCAATAAAAGTTTGATTCATGCAATTGCACGCACTAGTGATGGAAAACTCTATTGTTGGGAAAATACTTGTAATACCGGGAATATAAGAGAAGATTACAAGATATCTTAAACCCAAGCGTATTAAATATTTTAAAAATGAAACCATTATTGGTATGTGTTGTGGGGGTTTTTATACACTTGTGATGACATCATATAAAAATGTGTACGTCTGGGGTGATAATTATTTCGGACTAATTGAGAACAGAATTTTTAAGATTAATGAATTCAATGGAGAAAAAGTGAACGCCATTGCATGTGGTTTTGTTCATTTATTGGCACTGACAGAGAGTGGGTATGTTTTTAGTTGGGATGAAAACAATTTTGGTGAATTAGGTATGAATAATAGTAAAATTACAGAATAAAAACCGAAACGCATTTAAATAGAAGTTAAAATTAAGAAAATAAGTTGTGGTTATTTACACAATCTATTGTTATTACACGAGGGAGATATATATGTGTTTGGTAGTAATCAATACAGACAATTGGGACTCAAAACTAATGAATTATATCAATTGACTCCAGTAAAGTTGAATCATTCAGAGAAATTCATTGACATCACTTCACATTATTTGTACAACATTTCAGTGGCAGTTTCAGAGAATGGCTTGTATTATGTATGGGGTAATTTTGGTGTAAAAGATATTATTAGTGTACCGATAAAAACACAATTCAAATCATTTGAAGCAATATTTGAAAATTATTTCGAAATCACTTCAAAGACTTTAAAGAGGATTATAATAATTTTCAAACTGGAAAATACGAAGAAAAATTCACAGAAATAAAAATTTTGGGTGAAGGCAGTTATAGGAAAGTTAAACATAAATTGAATGAAAGCAAAGTTTTCGCGATGAAAAAAATTCAATTGTTCAAAAAAGACTCGTTAGATGAAGATTTCTTCAAAGAACTACTAACGACCTACAAAAATCTTTCGGGGACTCACTTTTGGGTCACGACCCACCACTTGAGAACCCCTGTCATAGAGTGATGAGATTGGAATTAAATTATTCATTGAATTCTCTACTTTGAAATAACAAACAAATATTTTACATAACAAATTCCTGAACAATAATTGTTACATATTTCATCATTAGGTCCACTACAATATCCTAAAAATTCCTTCAGAGTTCTCGATTCCAGCTATCTTTTGCCCCATGTTATGTACCCCTCTTATGCCTGCGCTTCTATTTCATTAAAATAAACTCTACCAAAGGTTTAAAAAATAATTGAAATCTTTCAATATTTTATAAATGAATTCAAACTTCAAATAAATGTGTTTCATATGAAATGTTTTGTTTGATTTGATTTTGTATTTCATTCAAAAGATCGTTAAATGCGATTTCATTACAATTACTATCAACAATAAGATTGTATTTATTATTATTTAATTCAATTAAATACTTATAATAGTAATTATGGAATCATTTGAAAAATTAATTATCATTTAATCGATTACTTATTTATTGAATTGTTTGTTGATTTTTTTACAATTGAATTAAACGATTATGAATTACACGTATTTTTAGCATTAAATCAATCTTTAAAATAGTTAAGAATTTGTTTGTATTCAAAGAATTGGTATCTATTCTTATTTGAATTAATTACTGAAACATTTTAAACCTTTCATTATACTTGACAATAATTCTTAAACTATGTCTCGATATATCATATGACTGTCAACAAATTAAAACATGTTATCTCTTAATGTATGTAAATGAGAAAAATGTATCCAAAGTTATGCTTCACAATATAACTTGTGTTATTAATAAACTTTAATTATTCTATTTCTCTAAGTTTTTCCATTGAAACATTATCTGAATTTTTTAATTTACATTAAATATGATTCAAATTAATGGATTCCGAAGAAATCTCAAAAAGTGATTTTTTGAGATAACATGTTTTAATTTGTTGGCAGTCATATATGTGTTAGTGATTCCTATATTTTTCGAGCGCGAAACAGTTCATCAGTTCAACAGATAATTATGTGGGACACTTTACATACTAGAAATAAATTGCATGTTTGAACTGCTATAGTCTCATGAACAGATACTATAGGAGTTGAAGCATGGATTTTGTTTGTTGTATGTCGTAGTGTTGTCAGATCACATCTAAACCAAAATCTGTAGGCTCAAAATCAGACGATTGGCCAATTAGTTTTTTGGCGTTCAAGTAGAGTTTTCAATCTCTCCATTGGAGTGGACACGGAGTTACAAAAACTCACTGGAGTGGAGATGGAATTGAAAATTATTTTAATAGAGAATTCTTATAATACCAGTAATGCATTGCTTGAGGAACAATTACTATTGTACTAAAGAATATAAGCGCGACATTCTCTTCATATCCAGCATTCATAAAGTGAGAAATATCTCCGATTATTAAAAATAAGTCTTCAGTTAAGAGTAAAGGAAAGCTATTTTTTCAAAGCATAGAAAGTAATGATGGATAAAATGATGACAGGATTGTGAAATTTATTTCTCTTTTCAGGACCAAAAGGAAATAAAGATAAGCCAATTCTGTAGAAATGACTTCCAGCACATTTTATAATCATATTTAGCGGAATAGATTTTGATAGAACGGGATAACTTTATATGATTTGATTGTTACTCATTGGATATCAACTTAGTTTTAGAATTCAAATCAACTGAACTTATCATTAATTTTTATGAAACTATTTTCTGAAAAAATATAATAATAATTAATCATTAAATAATCATAATTAATCATTTAATTCATTTGTTTATTACAATATTTTTGAAACTTTGAATGAATTTCGATTTTTATCTCTTATTTCGCAAATTGTGAAAACTTTTTATTTCGCTAACTTTCACTTAAGCTATTTCTGAAAACTTTCAACTTCGCTAACTTTCGCTTACACTAATTGCAGAAATTTTGAATTTCGCTAACTTTCACTTACGCTAATTAAAAAAATTTTAATTTCGATAACTTACGCTTTCGATTGTGCCAAATTAATTTATGCCTTTTCATTTGACTTTCGCTTTCGTATTTAGTATTACTAG
Organism: Camisiidae sp.; assembly: GCA_034696325.1. NCBI lineage: Eukaryota > Metazoa > Arthropoda > Arachnida > Sarcoptiformes > Camisiidae > Camisiidae sp. The sequence continues at coordinate 3,701 of JAQFZT010002902.1, read as the reverse complement.
CTCTCGGTTTAGTATTTTCAGACCTTCTGTATGTTTGTCGTGAACCATTTTGACCATCCACATCCATAAACAAATTTAGATTCTCTTTATACAATACTCTTTATGAAATCACTTCTGTCGTTATAATGTTTCGAACGCCACACATGAACAATATTAGTTTGATTGCGATTTCTCTTAAAGTTTAAATTATTAAGTAAAGGACTTATTTGTTCTATTGTTCTATTATATTATAAGGACCTTTGTATCTATTAAAAAGCTTATTTAAATGTCCGCCGACTATCATTGGATCAAAAAGTAAAACTTTGTCACCGACACTAGAAGATAATTCACGCCTTTTCTTGTTATAATACTTTTCGTCTTTTTTATGATTCTTATCTAGCTTTGCTTTAACTCTTTCTTGTACTTGACCTAATTATTTTGCTAGCGCATAGCCATATGAATCTGGGTTATTTATGCCATATGTTTTTAATTGTAAATCTACATCAGGAAGAATAATGGCTTTTCTCCCGAAAATAACCTCGAATGGGCTCATACTCAGTGTTTCCTGTACTGTAGTACAGTAACTAAATACAGCTGGCTGTAAATATTGGTCCCAGTTTTTCTGGTAGTCTGTAACATAAGGACTCAACATATCAGCTAAAGTGCCATTAAAACGCTCTGTTGTAGCATTAGTGCTAGCTTTATAGCCATTGGTCATTCTTTGTTCAATACCCATCAATTTGTTTATCTCTTTGATAAATTTTCCTAGAAAACATTGTGCTCTATCCGAAAGTAAACGTTTCAGAGCACTATAAATACAAATAATTTCATAGAATAAGATTTTTGCAACATTTTAGCATCTGACTTTCTAACAGCTTTGCAAATAGCATATATAATAAAGGTATCAGTCACAACGATAATATATTTATTACCACTCTTTGAAGTTACAAACTCTCCTAAGTGATCAATTGCTATTTGCTCAATTGGTCTTTCTGTGATTATAAGATGTAAGAAACCATTTGGTTTTACTTTCGGTTTCTTTCGCATTTAACATGTATGACAGCTCTTAATATAATTTTTAATAAAATTTATTATACTTTTCCAATAGAATCTATCATTCAGTTTTGCAATAGTTCTTTTAATGCCCAAATGCGAACCTGTGCTCAAATCATGGTATTTTTCTAATATCTGTAATCTCATATTTTTAGGTATGCAATTTAAAAGCTTCTCATCTCTTAAAATCTTTCTTATTTTATAAAGTACATAATTTTCTAAGAAATAATTTTCACAAATATCTCTATTATTTAATATTACTTCTTTCCTATTCTCAAGTGCATCAATAATTTCATGAAAACCTATGTCTTTTCTCTGTTTTTTTATTAACTCATTATTAAATGAATCATTGATAATATTAACTGTCAATTTGTTTTTCATATTAATTTCAAAAAATCTTAATACATAATCATCAACACATTTAGAGTCATTTATAGTCATGCATCTTAATTCATCTTCATAAATTCTATCAGAGATAACTTTTTGACCGATAGGATAGCGCGATAAAGCATCACTATCTCTATTTCTGTGAGATGGTCTAAATTCAATATCAAAATCAAACTCTTCCATTTGCATTGTAGCACGAATCAACCTATCACTTAAATCTTTCTTCTTTATAATAAAACTGACTGCTCTGTTGTCACAGACATTAGTAAATCTTATTACATGCAAAATATCTCTGAAAAACTTTAGTGATTCAGGTAGAGCTAAAATTTTCAGATCATGAATACCATAATTGCATTCAGCTCCTCTAATTAGTCTTGAGAAATACCCAATTGATTTAAACCCTTTTTCATGCTTTTGAACTACAATTGAACCTAATCCTATCAAGCTTGCATAAGTTCTTAATTCAGTATACAATTTCTCATCAAAATCAGCCAAAACTGGTTTATTCGCTAAACTGTTTTTTAATTTGTTAAATGCTTCTAATTCATTATCACCAAAGGTAAAATCAATATTTTTTTTATCAGTTCAAACAATGATTTTTCTATCCTAGCATAATCATCAACATACTTTCTGAAGAAATTAACTAAGCTTAGAAATGATCGTACAGCAATTATATCTTCAGGTTCCGAATACTTCAAAATTGATTCAATTAATACTGGAGAAGGACTTGCACCTTCTTCAGTTATTAAATGTCCCAGAAATACCCATTACAAATGAACATTTATCAGTTCTAAGTGTGAAATTATATTCATTTAATCTGTTTAAAACTCTTTCAAGTCTATCTATATGTTGTCTCCAAGTTTGTCCATGAATAATCATATCATCAATAAAGTTTGCTTAATCCTTATATGTTAAACCTGCTAATGCTAAATCTAAAGCTCTTTGAAATGAAAAACTTGAATTACTCATTTCATATGGAATTACATTAAATTCATAAAAACCGCCCGAATGAGTAACAAATGCAGTTTCGTGTCTACTATTCTCAGCTAAACCAATTTGATGGAATACATTATTCATGTCTAAATTTGTATTAAATTTACATTTATTAATTGATCTCACATTTATTTGAACATCAGGAACTGAATATACATTTCTTATAATGATTTCATTAATAGGTCTATAATTTATGCACAACCTTGTCTTACCATTCTTTCTTTTTACTAAGACAGTTCTACTTCACCAAGAAGAATAGTTTGGTCTTATAAGTCCTTGTTTTTCTAATTTTTTAATTTCTTCATCAATTATTCTCATCTCTTCGAACGAGCAACGAGATGATGTACAGTATAAAAGTTTAATATGTTTGTATTTGTTTTATAATGACTTTCTTGTTGATGTATTGATTACAATAAGAACACCAATGTTTGGAAAGTTATCAATTGAGGTTTAATTCAAATACATTTCACAGAAAATTTTGAGCTGTTTTTAAGGACACATCTCTTTTATACTCTCATTATTTTTCTTATAAGCTCAGGTGATGATCAAACGTTTTCTAATAAATAATGGTGTTATCTATACATACATGATATGGTTATTGAAGTGAAATCAACAACAAAAAAGTCATTATAATATTATTGACAAAGAAGTCAAACTTATTAACAAAACATCTGAAAATTCATAATTATTTTTGAGGTTTTTAAAAGTTCCGGTAGAAAAGTAAGTGGAATTTTTGATATAACTCTGAAAATGTTCATCCAATTTGTATAAATAATTAATACACTTATAAAGTGTATTCTCATCTTTAATTTGATATATAATATTCAAAATAAAAATAAAGAAATAATAATGGAAATGCCCCCAAATTGCTTATAGTCAGAAACAAGCCAAAAGTCTAAAAAAGTCTAAGGAAAAAAGTTGTGTTGCGTTGTGTTAGCAAACGTGAAATATTTTTTTCACCATTTTCTCGAAGCACGATACGGTTAATGAATTTAAAGAACAAAAAAGAAATTCATTATAATATTATTGACAAAGAGATCTAATTTATTAAGAAAATATTTAAAAATTCATAATTACTTTTCAGGTTTTTATATTATAATATTAAGCAATAAGTTAAGTTCAAGTTTATTTTTATAATTAATATAAAATTCATTATAATATTATTGATAAATATTGTTCATTATAAAAGCGTGAAAGTCATTTTGAATGTCCAGAAGTTTTATTAATACGTTTGTTTTTGTCTTAAAATGACTTTCTTGTTGATGTATTAATATTTAATACAATACAAG
>JAQFZT010002901.1:0-10455 GCA_034696325.1 Camisiidae sp. | reverse complement strand
ACTTGAAAATTTCTATAATTGGGTGATGAAAGTATTAAAAAAATATGGGGCAATATGTATACATAAAATTTGAATAAGATATATTTGTTCTATACATCAAATGTATGGTTTACAATTCTAATTATAATATAAAATATGTTAAGTATGCAGATTTCGAAAGGTTTCAACGAGTGGTATTTAATATTTGAAGTAAACCTTATTTTAATCAAATCTTCATTAGAATTGAGACACTTAACGTTCAGTATTCATTAGACATGAATACTCGATATCAGAATAAAGAATTTGAATAAAAATTCTATTTGAAATGAACACATAATTTTTATTTTTCCTTAACTTATGGACAAATTTTACAATAACTCCTCGCTATAACACTTTTTCCCTCCATGACTTCACTCCAATTTGATAATGAAAAAGGTGGGCAATTAGCACCACATATGGGATTTTCATTGTGATCCCGTTCGTTTCGATCATCCAAATTAGGTCCTTCACTTTGTGCCCCTCAACCCAAATTAGGTCCTTCACTTTGTGCCCCAAATTTTCTGGTTTCGCCACTGTCTATAATTAACTCTGTTTCATATGAGAAAAGAATTATAAATAGAGTCTTACTTAATAATAATGGTGAATATGAATGATGTTATTACATATTTGCATAATCGTGAGTTTTTCGTTTCATAGCTTTATACTTTGGAGACTTGACTTCTTATGTGATTCAAGCACTTAAAGTGCATAAAATCTGGTTTTTTCAAAATAATTTTTAAATGAAGTTTTCTACTACTTTTTAAACCATGTTTAGATGAGTTTGAATAAGTTTTTTCAATTATTTTATTTGTATTAACTTAGAATAGATTAGAACAATAGTTGTTTTTATACTGTACTCACTAATTACTGTATACTTTTCATTAGTGCTTATTCAGGATTCAATTTTTAAATAAAATAGCTTTCAACTTAAGTTTTCAAATGTTTATTATTTATTCATGAGTTACTGGTTGTTATTCATTGTGGGCTCAAATATTCAATTTCAAATGAGAAAAAATTTAGTGCAACTTTTATTATAGGATAAAGAGCTATAACTAAAGCATCAGCTTTCGTGTGATGTATGCTTTGAAAAAAGGAAATAATTATTGTTTGTCAAAGTTTTTTCGAGTCAAGTCAAGACATCTTATTTAACTCATTTATATCTGAGTTTCGATCATATCAATAGCGATTCTTTCGATCGATTGATTTATAAATTCGATTTCATTTTTAGAATGCATTCACTCAAATCATTTGATTATCACTCAATTTTTCGACTTCTTTAAGATTAAAGTTTAAAACTTTTATAAATTCTTTTGTGTATTGAAAGCCTTAAACAGCCCATTCATAGTATACGATTGAATGTAAACCTTCTTTCAGTTGAATACGACTGTATTATAACTTGAAATTTCTGAAAAAATCGATAGTTTCAATTGCTTTTAGTTATCTTTTGTAGGATTTTTATAACAACTCCGTTGACCATCTATTTGCTTATTGTGCCCAAGTTTTGAAAAAGTTTTTCTACTAATCACATCTTTTTATAATTCAATATAAGTTGTTTCATCATTAAAAGCTATTAAAAATAACTAACTTTAGGCTAATTGTATTTTCATTAAAATCAACTGTTTTTTAATTGGAATTAAATTTGAAAAGAAAATTTTTTGGGACTTTCTTAATGATTCCTAGAAAATGAAGAATAAAAGCGTGTTTGGAATAGAAGTATTGATGTAATGAATTTATCTTTCTATTAGAAGTTGTAATGACTAGTTGTAATTGATTAAAGTTCGTCCTTTTTTGGTTCTAATCTAGTATTTTATTCAGACTTCAATTAATATTAGTGGACAGACGAGAAACTTTTAGTCATTTGCAAAACACTATGGAATTGATTACATTAATCTTATATTGTTTCATGAGTCGTATAGTTTGTAAGATATCGAAAGTACTAGAACTTCATTTGGATTCAAAATCACTTCATTTACAAAAACTTCTAATATAACTCCGTATTTTTCAAATAATTGAGTCAATGCCTACTTATTACGATATATTGGTTTATATTGCATTAGTTTTCGTTTGTTTTAACATTCGTGTCTTCATCTCATATTTGTGGTATAATAAGAAGGATAATAATCATGCAAATCAAACAAATCAAACAAACCACACAAACCAAACAAACCAAACAAACTATAGTACAGAAATGGCTTTATTTTATACAAAGTTATTGTAATTATATCAAAATGATTATATATTTTTAATCAATTTAATTATTTCAAATTTATTTTATTATGAACAGAACGGAGACTAGAGAGCTCTTCATTAACAGAAATATTGTCAGTTATTAAAACAACTAAAAAATCAGTTGATATTTGTATGTATTCAATATCACTGTTTAGAATAATTAATGAATGTATTGAATTACATAAAAAACAATGTCATTATTCGTATTATAACAAATTATAGTAGCAATAGATCTAATGAATCTTTTGGCTATAGATTAACTAATTATAATAATGAAGTATTGATTGAAAAAAAGCAGTTGAAAAAATTGCAAAAAGCAGGCATTGAAATAGGTTTTTTCCATACTAAGACATGCACAATAAATTTGCTATTATTGATGATAATGTATTAATTAATGGTTGACTTAATTGGTTCAAAAACGCTGTTTAGAATAACTACGAAGACGTGATAATCACTAGTGACCGACAACTTGTTTCCGTTTATTTGAATGAGTTTAATGAATTTTGGAGCCCATTGTCTCATAATTAAAGTATGAAATGGCTTTGTTTCACATATTCCAAGTGATTAACTGTTTGGATCAGATTCTTTATTCAATTTCAATTCAATTTCAATTCAATTATTCTTAATGTTTAGCTGATGAAAAAATTAGTTCATCATCTCTAAGTACTAATGTTTTTTACATTTGTTGCAACTCTAGTGTTTTGAGGAATGCTCTACATATAATTTATCTCAATTTTTTATCCACTGCATTGTAAACCTTTTTTTATTATACAGTATATCTTGAAACTGTTTGATCTCACAAAGAAATTCGATATTCCGTTAAACTTTACATTTAAGAGTGTAACATAATGCTCATAGCAAGCAAAATAACAATATGTGATATTAAGTTTAAAAATCAACTCTACTTTCGGTACAAAAAGCTTCAAAGCAACAAAAAAAAATTTCTATAATTCTATCTTCTTATAAGTTAAAGAGAGCTTACACTATCACTTTTCAATAAATGAAAAGCAATATTCAATAATGGAATTGAAAACTTATTTGCTGTGATTATTATAAGGTTAATAACAGGTATTATTTTACTAAACAAATCGCAATAAAATTTGATTTAACTTGTGGTGAATATAAAACTCTTGAAACTGTGTACTAAGATAAATATAATATAGTTGTAAACATAGTTATCAAACTGAAACAACGAACACCAATCATCACATTTCTTTTGTTATCTCTCTTTTTTACCTTAATAAGCGACAACAAAATATATACCTTAGACATATTCTTTATCCTTAGAAAGTGACTTAAAAAGCTGAATACTAAAAAATAATCTCTTCATTAACTAGAGTTGAGCCCTAAACCTTATCTATTGTCTGTGATGGACAAGGCTTGAGTTTCTCGTGTTTGCCATACCCTAAGTATGTGTAGGCTTTTTCAAATTGCTGTTTAATATTTCAAAAGTATTACACAACTTGAGTTTACTTTTTTCTATTTCAAAATATTCTTTAATTTCTTAGAGCGAAAAAATAAGCCAAATTTGACAGCTTTGGCTACTCAGCAAAAAAGAAAGACAAATTACACATTTATTTGTATTCAAGTTGGGTTTGATTCCGAAATGACGAATTAATAAAAGAATTCGTTATCTGTGAGCGCTTAGAAACTGGAAACTCTTATCGTAATGCTAACAATATGCTCCATATAAGCACTTAAAACTTTGCTCAAACATATACTTGTAAAAATTTAGTTGATTAATAACAAACTCTTATCAAATATACACATCAACCAACCATTTCATTTAAGACCTGCAATTTGCAACGGAAACTCTAAAAATTAAAGGTGTTGTCTCTTATAGTTATTTAAATAAAACTTTTTTATTATACTTATTCCAGTCTATTAAGAGAGTTTAGTTGAATTCAACTTATGGTATATAAATAGTATTTTAATTGAATAAAATGAGTGTCGTTGGCAATCTTTTTGGGTGTCTTCTATTGATATTTTTGTTGAATGCAGTCCGGGCTGAGAATAAGGTGACTCCATGTCCTGAAGGATGTACGTGTACTAAATTACAAATTATTGATAAATCCAAAGTCGACTGTACGAGACTTAAGCTACAAACTATTCCACATACATCTCAATGGCCCGCAAACATATACTCATTCGATATAAGTATGAATCTTATAAAAAGAATAGATGTTATGGAAACTAATGAAGATCTTGAATACCTCGATTTGGCCTCCAATCAAATTCAAACCATTGAACCCAATGCTTTCGAACATTTGACTAAATTGTTTGGCATTGATTTGAGTCACAATCAATTAACAGCATTACCGGAGGCTCTTCTGAATGAATTAGAAAATCTACAAACGCTTAACTTGAGCCATAATAATATCGAATACTTGCCAAATGAGTTGTTCGCAAAAACAACTTTTTTGCAAGAATTGCGTTTAGCTCACAATCCACTCAGAATTATGAGTTCTGAGCTTTTTTATCATTCTCAACATTTAAAAGTGTTGGACTTATCCAATATTGAAGCGTTTGCTCTTAAAGATGATATATTCCACTCGCTCTACGAATTGAATGAACTCGATTTATCCGATAATGATTTCATGTTAGTCCCAATACATGCTTTGAGAAGTGCCCGAAAACTCCAAATTTTGAAACTCAGTGGAAATCCAATCAGGATTTTAGACGAACATTCTTTGGTCAAAATGAGTACTTTAAGGGAACTCTATTTAGACAACATGGAAGAACTTATTGAAATCAAGGAAAAAACTTTTTCGTACTTGTATAACTTGAACAAAATTTCGATTAATAATAATCCGCACTTGTCTTATATAGACAAGAATGCGTTTTACGGAATATTCAATCGTAGTTGGATTGCTATTAAAGAAGCCGATTTTAGAGCTAATAGACTTTCAACACTATCAGAACACGTCTTGCCTTTTTGTAAGTCACAAAATCGGTTCCACGTGAAAATTTCGTGACGATAATAGCGCGAACAAAATTGTCTATAGCTTAAAATCTTATCAAATTTGACACTCTTCACAATTGAGACACTACTGTCGCTATATTATAACATGCTTACATATAATAAGGTCATACAACATGTAGCGACAATAGTGCCTCAATTGTGGAGAGTGTCAAATTCAATAAGATTTTAAGCTTACATAAAGTCTTTAAATATTTCAATAAGTTTTCTAAAATTAAATATAAACAAGACTCACTCACTCAGTGGTGAAATAGTTGAAAAAATCTAAAAACTCATTATGTTCCCCGCCAGTTAATGAGTTTTTAAAAGTATAATTGGATTTTTAAATGATTTTTTCCTATAACCTTTTTATGTGATAGAGAGTTCAAAAAGATATACTATAGTTCGCGCTATTATTGTCACCACATTTTCAAGTGATAGCCATAAAATTGAATTTAAAAAACAACTTATACATGAATCTCATTATTGAAGGTAATCTCACAACTTTGGATTTGAGAGAGAATCCATGGACATGTGACTGTCATTTACAATGGGCCAAACATTGCCACTTAAGACCGGAACTTACTGTAGGAATTAAGTGAGTAATGAATAAAGCGCGCAATAAAGTTCATAAACACTAGAACTTGTGATTAGAATCTTGTTCAAACAATTACTCAGCGTTAGATTATTTTATGCTAACTTTTATAGCATTGACATTTAACAACCAAAATTATCGAAAAAGTTTTATTCAGAATTTCATATGAAGAATTGAGAATAGGATAAGAATATAATACTAATTAGAGAGACATGTATTTAAAATGAATTGCATTTAATTTAGATGTGCGAATCCAAACAGACTGAGAGGACAGGACTTAACTATGATTGATCACGAGAATCTGATTTGCGATCACAATGAAATTTATAGAGAAGTCAGAATGATGCGGCTCTTCGTAATAGTGTTCGCATCGTTTATATTATTTTTCATTGGACTCGTATTTATACTTTTCATAAAACGAGATCAAGTGGTCAGATGGTGGACAGATAAGAGACGTGGAACTGGAGCTATATATTATGTCAAGGCTCACACCAACCCAATCGAACCTGAAATCTAAATATATATTTAGACATTTACTATCATTTTATATATAAGTTTCGCAAACTATATAATGGTTAATGTATTTTAATATTTTATTCATACGGCACTGATATTGTACTTTACAATCAAATTATTTAAAGTTTATTTTGTAACTTCAGTCTAATAGTTATCACAGAAAGGGTTATATTATGTAATAAATTAAGTTTACAAATGAATCATTTATTGAGAGCTATCAATACATTTATATTAAATTACATGACAATAGAGAGCAGACAAATATTAAATTAATTTTAGTATAAATGCTAACTTAGAAATTAATTTGGTTTGAATTAAACGAAAATATAGGCAATAAATAGATGTGTTCAACGCCGGCCACCGCCTCCTCTACGATATCCACCTCCGCGATCGCGATTATAATTCCTGTCTCTTTGTTCGTTGTAGTGATCGCTCGGTTGTTGATATTGTTGTCTAGAATTGTTTCCATAATATGATTGATCCGAATAATTATAATTAGATCCCTGTTTATCATATTGTTGTTGATGACTATATTGTTGAATGTTTTGAGCAGTATATTGTTGTTGATAATTAGCATTGTATTGTTGTTGATGCTGTTGATAACCGCTTTTTTGTTGGTAATCATCGCGTCCACTGTATCGCTGATGTTCGCTCTGATTGTTATAATTTCTTTGGTCACGATGTCCTCCCCGAGACTGCACTTGATTATCAGATACGGCATTATTTGAATATCTGTCTCCACTCCCCTGAGCCCAACCCGAACCTTGAATTCTTTGCTGATTCTGTTCCTGATATCTGACTCCACCACCACTTCCCTGCGCACCACCTCTTCCACCACCTCCTCTTCCCCGACCGCGTTGAGGATGATCTCTTTGCTGTTGTTGTTGAGTAAAGCTTTCTTTGGAAGGCGCCGGCTGTTCTTGAGGTCTCCCACCGCGATCTGGAACTGAACCGATTATATATTTGTGAAGTTGGAGTCTTTGTTGTATTCCTTTATTAGCTTTTTCTTCAGTTTCCGGCAATTGAATGACACAATTGGCGTGACTTCGACTGATGACAGTATTAGTCAAAGCATCACAATCTGATTGACGTGCGGCCAAAGCGTCGGCGAGACTCACGTTGGGCTCATTATTCAAAAGTTGTCGTTCTTTTCTATAAACTTGATTTATTTCATTTTCTCCAATAGTTCTCGACTTTTCATTTTGACCCGACTTCCACGTGAATGAGTTCACAGTACAGTCACATCTTCTTAATAACATATCACGTCTTAGTGTATAATCATTAAAGAGTTCATCATTAATTGATTGCAAAGCAATCCATTGTTCTGGAGATAAAGTTAAGCCTTCAGGCAATAGAAGACTGTCTTCAATGCAGATCTTTTGTTGAGTTAAACGTTCACTCAATTTGTCTTTAATTTTTTTGAAAAGAATGTTAGAACTGATATTATTGGGCGGTTTTCCCATTCCTAGAGTTATTAAAATTGTCTTCAAGTCTTTAGCGGTTTCGCTTTCGTTCATCGATATAGCCATCGATCCATTGCTACCACTCTTTCCATTGACACGATTCATACGCGAAGACAATAGTTCTCCGCAAAGATGGTTGAGTATTGACAACTTATTGGTATCACTCGATAGCGAAGAGTCAATAAAAGGCGAATTAAGTTCTCGAAGACATGAGTTCAACTCTATTTTAAATGACGTCAACTCCGAGTCATCTGTTTTTGAATTATCAACAAATTTAAGTAAAACATTCATTTGAATCGCAATCAAAAGCAAATAAATTATTCGTAATTACTTGGAATTGGATTTATCAGAGATTCAAAACCATCGATTCGTTGCAATTCTGTTGAAATCCATGACACTATCGATGAAAATGTCTTCAGATCTGTTAGCGATGAGACGTCAGTTTGAATGGCATCCATTTGAGGATAACATAAAAACTCTAATGAGTCGCAGATTTCGTTCTCGAGTGTCATCTTTTCTTAATTTTTTATATAAATTCAAAACTATTTTAATAAACAATTTTTATAATTCTTTTCAACAAAAGCAACACTTTATTCAACTCTTGATTCTCACAAATATTACGTAAAAATCACAATGTTTTGAGTCAATTAATACCCAATGTTTTAATTAATATAAAAATGAGTAAATTATAACCGAAAGCATTGATTGCATTAAATATATGAATATCAATACATTTTCCCAAATCATCAAATTTTAATCAAATTTTGAGTTGTATTTCATTTGAACAGTTTGTTTGCCATTCGCTTAAAATTGTCGAATAGTGTTAAGTCAATCTTATTGAGCGCTTAATTCAACTTCAATTCAAAACGTTGAGTCAAATTTTTTTAATTTTATGATTAATTTAATGATAAAATACATTTTGTTATCGAAGAGCATATGATTTAAAGCATAATTACACTGAAAATGTTTTTGTGCGTTATTGCAATTCTTATCTAAAATCGTTACAAATTATGAAAATATTATTAATCGTTGAAATATATGAAAAAATTGTGGTCAAGAATTAGAAATGATTATTTTGAGTAAAATAAAAGTCGATTAATAATGTCGACAAAAACATAATGTAATTAATAACCACCCGATTGAAAGGTGGACCGACTGTAAGGCATAGGGGGTGCCCTCAATTGTGGAGAATAACTTTGATATTGAGGCGGAGGGGCATAACTTTGTGGGGAAAACTGTACTGGAGGAAGTGGAGGAAGTGGAGGAAGTGTTGGAATTGTTGGAATTGTTGGAATTGTTGGAATTGTTGGCGGAATTGTTGGTGGAGTTGTTGGTTTTGCTTTTTTGCCGAATGTAGACAGCAGTGGTAAAAGATTTGGTGCCGCAGACTTTGCCATAAATAGTGGTGCTATAGCAACTGCCCCCAATTTGCCCTTCTTCGCACCCAGTACTCCACCGGCCACTCCACCGGCCACTCCACCGGCCAATCCGCCTACAATAGCGGCTCCACCAAGAGCTTTGGCCAATAAAAGCTTTTTGGCAATAAGTGGTGCCCCGATAAGACCTGCACCGCCTAATAAAGCGCCTGAAATATAAAAAATATTCACTTTCAAAGAACTGAGTTTATAGTTAGAAAAATAGCTCTCGAATCATTTGATTACCTTTTACTGCTAAGCCTTTGATCACTCCAATTGTACCCAATTTGGCAACTTTGAAAACGCTGATTGCGTCCGACTGACTGATCAAAATCATTGAAATAAGGACTGAATATAACTTTTTTGAATGCATTTTAAAACTTTTAAACTTAGACTTAAAACTTTTAGACTCTAACAGTAAGCAGTTTTGGTTAACCTCTCGTTATATGCGAATGACCACAACTGACCATAACTTTATTTATATACTGATACGAATTGGGACATTTTGTAGTGGAATTTGAGTTAATCTTCACGTGCGACAAATAAACTTTCACCTCTACTTTCACTGACCCATTTTCACTTTCAATCATTTTCACTATCATTCATTCACCTATATTACTGACCTATTAAACTATTAACCATACTATTAATAACAATTATATTAAAGTTAAGTTTTTATTGTGTTTATCTATCAAATTATTATATTTTAAGGTGAAAAATATTTATCAAAATACAAATTATTCTTTTCAATCATTCAAATACATAATTAATGATAGATAAACCTGGAGAAGGAGCAGCATTTTCATTACAAATTATTTCCACTCATTAACAAATTTTAGCATTAGTTTATTTGCAATCATTTTAATCAAGTTTTTCAATTCAAAAACTTATTGGATTTACTCAAATAACTTCATTTTTACGTTTTTACTAAATTCTTATCAATTCATAATTCAGATCAATCTTTTGATTGTTAAAGATTTGATTCGTGAACATTATTTTGATAACATTGATATGCTTTGTTTCGTTTGATTTGAGTGTAATTTCTATAAAGAAAGTTTATATTGATTTTCAATAAGTTGAAGAAAGTTGGAAATAATGTTTTTTACAAATTAATTTATTGCTCAAAAATAAAGATTGAGTATAAAGTTAATGAAAGGCCAATTCTTCAAAAACAATTTTCAATTAACATAAAGTAATAAATTGATAATACATTTTAAAAATTAATTTACAAAATATGTTTACTGTAATAGATTCTCAAAA
>JAQFZT010002900.1:0-10456 GCA_034696325.1 Camisiidae sp. | reverse complement strand
ATCAGTTTATTATCAGTTATTTGTGAGTACATCTGTGTACACAAAAAAGGTGTATTGAGTGAAAGTATATATGTTAACAACCGAACAAACTTCTGGCACAAATTGTACTTATCCTAATGTCTACTTATTACAAATCTATACTTTGATATCTAAAAATTTCTAGAGAGTCCGGGCCCCTTTCGTCCCCTGCTTAGGTATAGCACTGAGAAGGCTATTTAATTATATTTAATTTATAGATTTTGAATAACATAATTCAATGCATACAAAGTGAGCCCATGTTATAACCAATATTGAGAAATGTTGTCATTAATGCAATTCTATCAATAGAAGTATCAAAAACATACTTCAGATCAACAAATATTGTGCCAAAGGATACATGACCCATGCCCTGAAATATGAAATCAAACAATGTCTGTGATATTAAAGGAGTTTATAACTCACCCATATAAATTGAAGTAAGCTTATTAACGCCGTATAAATATATATATTGAGCGAATCATTTTTATTACTAGACATTTTTCATATATAATCACAAAAGCTGATAACAAAGGAATAATGCTCAATGACAAATATTTTAATTAAGAGTGTAATTTAACTTCACAATTTTTAAACTACTTTTTTACAAAAAAGATAAAATATATATTCATTTATTTTTCTTATTAGTATTCAAGTGAATATTGTATTGATTAATAGTATTGCTAACAAAACCTACAAAAACTAATTTATCTGGAATACAGTGACTTTTGATGGGCTAAATATTTTATAACACCTTATAATCAATCAAAATTAAATCAATCATTTTTAAAAATAGAATGAACACAAAGCTCACAGATATTCTTACTTGACATTCATACTCATGAATAAGTCTAAAATCGTTATATTCATTAAGCGTATAAAATATATTCCACTAAATATTTATATCAAACATGATTACATTTTTAATCTATTAAAATTTACAATTAACTAAACAAAATTTATACTTATATTGATTTACAGTATAATTCATTCATTTAATCACTTCATTGGGCTTTAAAAATTGACTTTCATATGTTTTTAAAAAACATTTATCATATACGATAAGATTTATCATCAACTTTTTAATTAATCCATACCCAAAGTGTCAAATGAGGTGCCAATTGAACAATTGTCTTGTCGACTTGTACAGTAGTTGTCAAAACCTACTCACAAAGTGGTAAAACTCAATATAAGAATTAAGATTAAATTGAAAATTCTATTTGAAATAGAGATATATTTTATTTTCTTCTTAACTACTGGATAAATGTTACAAAAATGATTGACTTTAACACTCTTCTCCTCTACAAAATGATGAATTGACAAAAATATCATTATAATAGATGTGATAAAAATGGGTAAAGTTTACTCTTAAGATTAATTCACAGCTCTAATTATACAACAATTTGAGATTTTTTTGTGAGTATGGGATGTCAGGGAAGAATAGATAAGAGCTTTGTGTTCATTCTCTTTTTAACAAATAATTGATTGATTGATTAATTGCTGTTTTAAAGCTGTTTTAAAATATTAAGCCCATGAATAGGTACTGTATTTATGCATTCCTGTAAATTGAGTCACTATATACTGTACACTCAAGAGTGGTTTAACATTAGTTTTTGTGTAAATTGATTTCACAAAATATAGTTATTATTATTCAAATATTTGAGAAACATGTCTGTCTATACTCTATCTATTCTTCTGATTTCAGAATTTTTAAAGTAAGTTAAAAGTTATATTAGTTTTGATTTATTTAATTGATTTCTGTATCGCAAATAAAAAATTGTTAAGACTTTAATACGATTACCATTAAAGTGCAAATGCGGACAATTTGAAGTCAGTAAACAGCAGAATATATGTGGGCGCAGCTCTCGCTTCCAATTATCTTTCAGAAGGTGGTTATTACACAGTTGCGACTCAACAATTCAATTGTTTAACACCTGAAAATCAAATGAAATGGGAATCAGTCGAAGGAAATAGAGGTGAACCCAATTACTCGGGTGCAGACAAATTAGTAGAATTTGCTGAACAGAACCACATGAAAGTACGCGGACATACTCTGATTTGGCACAATCAGGTTCCCGGTTGGGTCAATGGCTTAAGCAAAGCAGACCTCGAGAACACTATCATAAAACATATCACAGATGAAATGACTCATTTTAAAGGAAAGATCTATGCCTGGGATGTACTCAATGAGATTTTTAACGAAGATGGAACTTTGAGAAACTCCATTTGGTACAAAAACTTCGGCTCTAATTATATCGCAGAAGCTTTCAGAACAGCTCATACGGTCGATCCTAATGCCAAGCTTTATATCAATGATTATAACGTCGAGGGAATCAATAAAAAAAAGTGATGGTTTATATGATTTAGTTAAACAACTAAAATCTGAAGGTGTTCCTGTTCATGGTGTTGGACTCCAGTCACATTTTGTTTTGGGAGGAGTTCCTTATGATTTGACTTCAAATATGCAAAGATTTTCTGATCTCGGACTTGATGTGGCCATTACTGAATTAGATATCAGAATGCAATTGCCATCAAATAATGATAAACTCGCACAACAGGCAAGAGATTACACATCTGTTTTCAAGTCGTGTCTGTCTGTATCGCATTGCGTTGGAGTAACGTTTTGGGGCATTTCAGATAAACATTCATGGGTTCCGAATGTGTTTAGTGGAACTGGAGATGCACTTCCGTGGGATGTTAATTATCATCCAAAACCTGCTGTCGCTGCCATTGAAGCTGCTCTTAGAGGAGATTAATCAAAACCAATTCAATTTTTTAACTTTAATTTCCAAATAAAATTATACTTCAAATCTATATCTATTTGCATTTCAAATTTTAAATTACATTTTGGATTTAGAAAAGATTTGTTCGATAGATATGCTGTTGAAATACAATAATTTTAACATAAGTTCTGATAAATGTTATTATTGATAAATGTTTTCTCGCTGTTTTAATTTAACTTTTAAAATGGGATTTAAGCCAAAATTAAAAAGTGTATAAATTGCCAGAATATGATGCTATACATTGAATATGCACTCAAAGCCCATAACAAACCGATAGGTATTCCATAAATTATCAATTCTTTAACCGAATCTTTAAAACCAAATGTAATTATCGGTAGAATAAAGCCAACGAAAGGCATTACTATTTTCGTGAGCCATTCGCTGAAAAAGAATAGCTTTTTTGATAAATTTAACAAATTATAAACTTCTTCTCTAATTGTGAGACCAATACTTTCGGATGAAATCAAACCAGAAATCATTTGAAATGGTTTAAGATATGAGGGCTTTATATTATGCTTGAAATTGTAATAATGAATAGTTTGTGAAACGAGTGCTATAAGTGTCATAAGAGATACACCAATATTGAAATGAATTTTTGCATTCATTAAATGAGAATAATCTCCAATTAGTTTGAGAACATATGTTTTCTTTTCAGATAAGATCAATGCAATAACGCATTGAATAAATATCTGTAAATTAATAATAAAAACCAACAGTGGATGTAGAGGTCTGTTTCTTAATGGATGGCCATTCAGCAAATCAGATAAATCGATTCGATATAAAGTATTCGCAGTATAAATAATCGTTTCATTCGAAGGCAAAAGATTTTTGGTCATTCATATCATAATTGAAAGATATATTTCTAGTTAAACTTATGGATGCAAAACTTCCATATCAAAATTAATTCTCATTATATGGATAATAAAATGAACTGTATTTTCCTTTAACTTCAAATTTTGTAATTTTTAATTCTTTGATTAGTTTTTAAAAAATATATCTATTGTATGCTCAGTATCAATACAAATGATGCTAAACATATTCCTATCATATAAATGATTATTAATTCACAAAATTTAATGTTTAATAAGAGTAAAAAAAATTAGTGTCAATAAAATAATGAATTTTGTATTGACATTAGAATTCGTTTTCACTTGAAATAAGTTAAAGCTTATTTTGGATTCAATTTTAAATTTTATTTTGAGTTCTAATACAAAAAAGTAAATATTCAGTTCAATTCATTAAATTCTGTTTCATAATCTTCAGTGAAAATATAACATAAGAAATATGAACAATAATTAGCGTTTTTCTGATAGAACTTAAATTATGTTCAAATTTAACTGTTTTTCTGCACACTATTATCTAAGCTTTGATTTACTGTGTTTTACAATAAAAATCAAATATAATTTAATTGATTGAATTCTGAAAATGAATTTTGTTTATAATTGTAATCAAAGCAGAGAATAATCAAATTTATGATTTATATTTACAGTTATCAAAAACACGAGAAAATAGTATTTTCAAGTAAAAAATCAAATTTTTCAATAGAGAGATTAGAAATGATCAAAAATAATACTTTTATTTTACCGAATATTGTTTTTGAAAATTATATTTCATAAACAAGTTTTGCGAAATCTGAGAGCTCGAGCCTAAGCTTTCCTAATGATTGACAAAATTTATAATCAGATTGTTATAACTGTTGAGATCAATAACTCTGGAAATAATGTGATTATTATTGACATGAGAACTCTTTGTTCTCCAAAATTTTCAAACTCATGTTTGAACTGAATTCTATGCTTTCTTAATGCGAGTGCTATTAAGGCATCAATTGTTTTATGTGTTATATTCGGTCGAGAATTAAAATTAATTGATTTCCAACAGGTTATGAAGAATTTAATTGATATATTTGAGACACTCTTAGAGCTGAAAATGTGGGCGTTTTGAATGGACATGAGAATAGAGTCAGTTGTCAGTGAGGATGGCATGGCTTTGGCTACCTGTTCGTGGGATAATGTTCTTAAATTGCGGAATTGATTCCAAATTCCTATTTAGTTTAACAATAAATATCTTTACGATTTCCATAAGATTTCTTTATTCTCGCTTTTTGCTATCAATAAATAAAATTTTGAATGTTTGTATTGAATATAGTATAGGATAATGTGTATAAACTATTCTTTAATGTGAACATTTCATTCAAGTGTTTCAATTGATTTCTGGTGTTTCTATTTCTATTGAAATTCAATAGAACTTATACTGTTCTTTGGGGACAGCCTTCATATATGGATGTATTTTTGACTTCTCACAATCTCTCAGAATATATCTAATGATTTGATCTTAAATACATATCATAGAAAACATGAAAAACATAGCTATTAGTTGCTATGCGATTATTATATTCTAAAACTATAACAATTGAAAATAAAGTCAATTTTTGAGATAAATTTCATTAGCATTAAAATAATTCATTTAAGTCAATGAAAGCATACTGAAAATTTTTCAATAAAAAATTGAGAAAATCCATATTACAATTCAAACTCAAGACTAAATCAAATCAATTGATGAATTCAGAAAAATTATTAGAAAAATAATGTCTGAAATTAGTTATCAAGATTTGGGTATAAATGATTCACAACTTTATAAGTATTGCATTTTATATAGATTTGATTTAAGCAATAAAAATGTTACTCAAAAAGATTAGCTCAAAAATTGAAGACAAATGAAAGCTAAGGGAGAAGACTGGCCTCAGTATAAAAACAAAAATACGAAAAGGGCTCAACTTATATTTGACTTGAATAAACAAATAAATCAATGATGCTTTTAAGTCTCTCAATTTTTTCGCTGAGATATCACTCAAATAAAAATTCTCAATCTCATGATTAACTGTTGTATTGATACTTGTATTAGTATTAAAATGTATATTTTCATGTATAACATGATGTCTGTTTAAGTTATCTTAAGTTAAGACTCTTAACTATTAATATAATAAACAGATAATAAACAAAGAATTTTAGCCAATTACTATCTCTGAAAATCTAAGTATTGATAGTAAAAATAAGTCATTCAAGAGAACAAAAAAAATAACTTTTATGAATGAGTAGAAATAATAAAACTCGTGAAATTTGATGCAAATATTATTTTTATAATTAATACAATTGAAAGGATTGAATATTACAGAATCGCTTCAGAATATGATAAAGAGTTGCTCTATAAACACAATCATGTCCAACACTCCATTTTCTTCATTTCTGATTTGACTATTTCTCTGAATTCTCACTTTTACTACAACTTTTCACAATGTATAAGATCATTACCAATAGAAAAGATTGAATAATAACATTCATAGCAATAGATAGAACGAAAGCATTCGGATATTTCTCTATAAAAAAGCTCAAAATGTAGGGAACGAAAAGTGTAAGAGATTGTGAAGAAAGCATCAAAACTGTGCCAATTCTATCCGTCACTTCTAAATATCGACCCATAAAGCCATAGACTGAAGCAGATATGGAAGACAATCCATAACTTAATGTTAAACTTCCAATCAATAAAATATATATCAAGTTATGATCGAAAATCAAAGCCATCAGTCCTATAGAGGTTATTGTTAGTTGAATTGCAATAATATTTTGAGGTTTTATTTTCATAGATAAGAAAAAATTGATTCCACAGCCAATAGTATAAGTGGAAGCCATTCCAGAAACTATTTGTGCAGCAGTGCTCGCACTCAATTTGAGTGAATTGTACTGTAAAAATGTTGCTTTAAGTTGTAAATAAATATTATATGAAGAGTAATGGAATGCAAGATAAATTGTAAACAAAGTTATTATTAGTTTTCGTTGACTTTCTCTGCCATCAAAAAGTTTTTTCTGATTATTTTCTGTTTTCACTTTCTTTTCTTGAGATGGATTTTCATATCGTTTGGTTAAAAACATTATTGTTAGTAGTGTTGGCCCTAAAGAATAAATTTTTCTTATTATTTTACTTTAATCTCATCAAATAAATTAATTACCAATTAATTGAATTAATCCTAATATAAGAAAAGGAGTCTTCAGTTTATTTCTTCTCTCAGTATTACTTATTATGAAAGTTGTGTTCGTTTTCGTAGTATTTGTTGAATTTGAAATATATGTCTCATCAAAATTATCGTGATTTTGACCAGTTAGATAGGGTTCTACTATAAGTGGACCTAAAGTAGTTCCGATTCCATACATAAAATTCGTGAATTGTAGAAAAACAGAACTTTTTTGGTTCCACATTTCACATATCCAAACATTGGATGCATTATCCAAAACGCCTGCACCCAAACCCCAAATCCAAATTAAAGCATACAAATGCCATAACTGTTGAGAATATGGCAATAATAAATTTGAAATCCCCAACAGAAATAGAAGAATAGTTACAATGATTTGGCGATTTAGATATTTATGGAGAAGTCCAACTAAATTCAGATTAATTATATAATAAGAATTCTCAGTACCGTACCCACCAAATTTCCACTAGTGGGACAAGAATATGAATAGTTGAATTGAATGACCGTATTAAGTTACGACAGAAACAGTTTTGAATTTTTGTTTCTTTTCATATGAATACAGATTTATAATAAATAGAATAGAGGAATACTTATTCTTATGTTCACTTATTACAAATCTATACTTTGATATTTAAAAATTTCTAAAGAACCCGAGCCCCTTAGGTCTCTAGCCTAGGTATGGCACTGAGAAGGCTATTTAAATATATTTAGTTTATGGATTATGAATAACATAATTCATTGCATACAAAGTGATCCCATGTTATAACCAATATTGAGAAATGTTGTCATTAATGCAATTCTATCAATAGAAGTATTAAAAATATACTTCAGATCAACAAATATTGTGCCAAAAGATACATGACCCATACCCTGAAATATGAGTTCAAACAATGTCTGTGATATTAAAAGAGAAGCAAACTTTTTTACTCACCAAAATCAAGATAATTAAGCTCAATAATGCCGTATAAATATATTTACTGAGCGAATTATTTTCATTATTAGACATATTTCTTGTATATGATCACAAAAGTTGATAATAAACCAATTATTTTAAATGATGAAGATTTCAATATTGAGTTTAACTTATAATTAAATTGACAATTTGTAAGCTATTTTTGCATAAATGCTTGAATATATGTACTAATAGACCGTCAATAGAGACCCGC
The DNA here is from genome assembly GCA_034696325.1 of Camisiidae sp. Classification (NCBI taxonomy): domain Eukaryota; kingdom Metazoa; phylum Arthropoda; class Arachnida; order Sarcoptiformes; family Camisiidae; species Camisiidae sp. The sequence continues at coordinate 2,468 of JAQFZT010002900.1, read as the reverse complement.
ATTATTATTAATTAAATATACACAAATTTAATTCTACAACTTTTCTACAGCTTTTGTATTTTATTAATTTAATACTTAGATTCCAAATACAAAAACTGTAGAAAACGTGTAGAAATCTAAATATTTAATTATTAATAATGTGGGTCTCTTTTGAGCGTCTATTTGTACATATATAATCTTGAATTTTCTTTAGGAGTATTAAAATTAATAGTTTAATGTTATTCACTATTAGTATTGGTAACAAAGCCCACAAAAAAAGAGATTTATCTGGAATACAGAAACTTTTGAAGGGCTAAATATTTCAGAACAGCTTATACTCAACCAATCAATTGTTTAGAGTGATTGACTACAAAGCTCACAGATATTTTTCCAGATGTCCCTAATCACGAATAAGTTTTAAATGGTTATATTCATTAAGAGTTTAAAATACACTCCACTAAACATATCTTTAACTTAACATATGATTACACTATTAATCTCATAAAATTTACATTTAACTAAACAAAATTCTTTTATTGATATTAGTGTGACCAGGTCTGGATGAGGAGATTCCTTGAATTTTGTACAAAATGTTAGAATTTTTCCAGGAAATTCCGAGAGAAGTGCCGTAACCTGGGAGCTAATTATTCATTTGGCTCCAAATATAATCTAAGGGCTAATAGGGTGTGAAACATTTCTAGTTGAGTCAATTAAGGGGTTAAATGTCTGGCAGGGGTCTAACAAACTAATTCTAAATTTTATACTTGAAAACACAATTATTTGTGAATCTTTGGGTTGGGCTGAAGCCCTTTGAGCACTATAGCTTGTTATGACCTTGTCCAAGATTAAAGGTTTTCAAATGTGATAAATTATTTATACCAATCCAAAAGTTACTGAATTTTTGTATACGATTATATTTGTATTTTTTTTAAAAACAGATGATTGAAACTCCTTACAAGCCATTGAAAAGTCAAGTATTTCATTCTAATACTCTAAAACTTAATATTCAACAAATATTTTTAACAGAATGTATAGATGCATAACTTATATTAAATTTTTATAATTACATTACAGTTATTGCTTTTTTAAATTTTTCCCATTATTAATCTATTGATATTTAGAAATTTAAGATAATTTTTAGAATTAATTTACAAAATTCAATTCCGGGATATCTGAATGTCAAAGACATTATCCGGGAGGAAGGATTAACTGGTCGATTCCGGGAGGTCTGGTCAGTCTAATTGATATTGATATATAATATAATTCATTCATTCTTTCACTATATCCGGCGATTGGACTTTAAAATAGACATTCACATGCTTTAAAAAACATTTATCATATGCTATAAGACTTATTACCATCTTTTGAAGTTAATTCTTTACACAAATTAACAGGAACAGTGCCAACTGGATGAAGCTTGTCTTGACTTGTATTTATTTTGATCTGGTCAAGCGAGGTATCAAAAGACTCAGCTCAATCAAATGAATCCAAAGATGTATGATTTAAGGAGATGATATGTCCAGCAAAATTTAGTCTCATAGAAGCCCATTATAAAAAAGAAAATTTTCTCGATGAGATACTATGAGAAACTAAATTTTCAAAAATAATTTGGAACGTGTGGTCTGCGCCAGTGGACACTATATGCACTTGTGCATCAAGTCAAGGGAATTCAAAAATATTCATCTTACATCCTATTCCTCAAAATTTAATTTATCAAAGCATTTGTCATACAGTCAATGGGAATGTTTTATAAAGATTAAATCAGACAAAATGTGACGAAATCGGAAATATAAAAATATTAATAATTATGTAGAGTCTTCGATTTGGAAAAAAAACCTTAACATATAGGCCTTGAAATTAAAAAAAATATTTTCATATCAATTGATTGATTTTTAAAACATGAGTTGTAAAATTTTATGGATTTCAAACTCTTATCTATTGATGAAGTTCTGAAAAATCTTATTACTCAGAGTCGAAATTTGTAATTTATCTAAAACTGAATGAAAATGAATACGAAGATATCAAATTCATTGAAACTTTCTGTTAAAAATTAGTATTATTTGTTTATTTCTAAAAATTTTTCACTGATTGATAATTTGAAGAAGCAATGGATAAGAATTTGAAATTCATCAAAATCATGAAATCATCAATCGTATATGAGAGTGCGCTTTACAATCAAAGTCTAATCATATGTATTTAAATGGACGAGAGTATGAACGCTGTTCTGCTCTGAATTATCACATATAGTTTACCTTTTCACCTATATTAATCTTGTCCGTGTGTTCGTCCGCAATAATGTAATCGAGCTGTTCTATAGCATTATTATTATTCTATTTCATACTAAAGAGAACCCATTATTGCAAATCACGCACACATTTCACTTAAGTAAAGATTAGGTTTAAGTGATTGATATATATTAGGTGGATCAGTAATTCCATGGACTCGCATAGCTTTTTATCTCGTTGTCATAGGATGATAGTTGCTTGTTA
>JAQFZT010002899.1:0-10461 GCA_034696325.1 Camisiidae sp. | reverse complement strand
TCAGAAATGTAAGCATTAACATAATGACATTTATTCCTATCTTCTTGAACTGGCATTCGATCACCTATTTGTGTATCAATTTCTTGTCTCAACTTTTTCTGAACTTCTGGATAATAAGATAATAAATATAAAAGCCATTTGAATGTGAACTGAGACGTATCGATACCAGCTTTAAATAAAATAAAATAAATTATTTGTTAATTTTTCTGAAAAGCTTTAGTTATAATACCAAAAAACAGGTCGAACGCAGACATCGCTAAGTTTTCATCAGTCAAATAAGGAGCAGATTCTTTGCCTTCAGCTAAAGCTTCATTTTTAGCAGATATGAGAGCATCACTAAAATCTCTTGTAACTGTTTCGTTATAGTCTTTGTAATGACTGATATATTTTTGTTTCATAAGTTCTTTCATTTGAGCGAAATTATCATTTTGTTTTTTAACTAGAGATCTGTCTATAATTCTCATCAATGGTATAAATTCCCATAAAACAAAACGAGATCCCACTTCTTTCACGAAATCGTACATAAAATATTTGATTTTTTTGAATTCTTTATCTTCCATATCATATCTGTTATTAAATATTCGACTTTAGATTTGATCTAAACTGTAATCTCATTTACCTTTTCCCGAATACAGACGACGCGAGAATATTCAAGAATAATAGATATATATAATCGTATGGAGAAAAAGGATTGTTTATTCCCTCTTTTTCTTTGATTACTCTCACAATATCGTCGACCACATCGCTTACCAAATAAGCCAAGTTATCACTTGTTGAATACTTTCTGGAATTAGAGTTCATTTTATTCAACAAAAACATTTGATCAAAATTTAAAACATCTTTTTCTTCATTTATTAGATAATACCTGACAGCCGAGTGCGAGACTCTTCTTAAGCTCTCCCAAGTGGGACCATAATCGGCAAATACAACATCAGAATATTTTTCATTAGACAGTTGATTGCCTTCAAAAATTAGGGGTTGTTTGTTATATCATTTTTAAGTAAATTTAATATCAATTTTCAGACTTAATAGAAACTGAGTCAATATTTCAAATATAATCTTCATTGAAAAAATTTCCCCCTTCACCTTTAAAACCCCTGGACCTCCATCCTCAGAGTCCACTGATTTTTCAATATTCATACATGTATTCATACTTTCAAATCATTATTTTGAATAAGAAAATAGTTTTAAGTTTAGTTGACACAGAAATTAATTCAAATTTTTACCGAAATAAGAATCTGGTCTTCCGGCGAATTCGTTTTTACGGAATGTTTCTCTGGCTATATCTCTATCAAAAATGAAGACGAATGGTTTGGGTCCCATCCAGAATGTGAAGACCGGCCCGTATTTCTTAGAAAATTCAATCAATTCTAAACTTGAATGCCTTTTAGTTCCACGAAATACTGAAAAATAAAATTAAGAGAATTTAAACACTTAGAAAAAATTAAAAAATCATGAAAATAATTATTACATAATATGTTTCCAACAATAGGTAAAGGTATTGGTCCGGGAGGAAGACTTAATACTTTCATATAAAATTTGGTTAAATAGTAAACTATTAGTCCCAATATTATACTTATTATTGTCGCCCGAATATCGAAAGTTAGATAATAGAAAACATTCAAAATAAAAGACATTTTTCAATTCAATAAAATGAAATTTTTTGTATTAATATAATATCGGAAATGTTATGTCAAATAAAATCTATCGTAAACTACGTATTAGATAGTATTTATCAACATTAACTTAGCCTTCATTGAAAACCTTGATAACTAATTTAACAGTTAAGTATCTCTTATCAATTGATAAACTTGAAAAGTTTTAACAGTGTTGACTCAAAACAGGTTTTTATTTATTGATATAACATTCATATGTTTTTTATCAACAAAATAAGCAAAGTTAGTGATAATTAAGGCCATTTGATCATATGTAAAAATTGAAGAAAAGTATATAAAGCGAGTGACCAACCTCGAAAAGGTCTTTTCCGTGAGATTCTCATTCAAATAGATTCTAATCATTTATGAGAGTAAAATAATAAAGTTTCGAGTATCCCAGTAGACTCTACCCGACAGGAAGAAACTTTTAAGGGTATTTAAATTCCTATTCCGTGATTCTCCCAGATGTTTCGAGAAAGGTTGTTACCTTGTATATACATTAGTGTTACAGTATGAAATCATTTGAATACTTATTATTTAGCAAAAGAGTCAGCTAAATAGTCGGTAGCTTGATATTTGCATACTTTGTAATGGTATATGATTTTATTTAAAAATTTTTGTATTTTTTAAATTATATTTTTTCATTTTCTGACTAAAAATTACATGAACGGTGAAAAACTTAGCATTTTTTGTATGAAAACCAATCCATTTGAACAAATTTCCGGCATATATTCGGAAAATAATTAGGACTTTTGGGAAAATTCGTAAATTAAAACAAAATAAGTAAATTTGTGACTTTCAGAACATTAATATTCGCTCATTTAACTTGTTATGTAAGCAAGCAATTAATGATAAAGCAAATTGGTATGAACCTAGAGTTATATAATTACTACTTTTAATTGCAATTATTACTAATAAATGCAATATTGAAATCATCGATAAATATCTTTCCTATTGATGTAGACATTAGAAAAGACTCTGAAATTAAATTATGTGAAACAAAATTAAAGGCTTTATTTTATATTTACATTTAGTTTTATAATAACATAGTTTTAAAAATGAACTCAATATTTATCCTATTATTAACAATTATTTGCATCAAATCCAATGCTTTGATGAACACAAGTGATAAACCATTCCTTTTGTTTTCTGAAACTGAAAAAGAGATGAGAAAAGCGCATCTGAAAGACGAAAATGGATTCATAAACTCAAACGAAACACAAATATTAATTCAAATAGTGATTACACAAACACTTATGGAATGGATTATAGTTTTTCTGGTAATCTATTGCTATGGAATAATAAGAATTGTCTAATGGCAGAGTTGTTTATCCATATCCCTCAGGGGAATGCATTGCAATTCATTAACAGTAAGCTCTCATAAACTAAACAAACATTAATTGTGATTAAGTTAAAACTATTCCATCATTTCCTCTTTTCAGTGAGAATTTTGCAAAGTTTTTACAAGAAATAAATTCAAATTATTTATTTTATAATTTCCAAATATTTTTCTTTATCATTATTTTCCATAGGATTCAATTGATTATAACTTATTCTTTTCCATCCATTATAAGGTCCAGGTCCAGGTCCAGGTAAATTAGTGTTAAAGCATGAAATCATTTGAATGCTTATTGTTTAGCAAAAGAGTCAGCTAACGATAGCTTTATATTTGCAGACTTTGTAATTTGTTCTACAAATCAGTCACTATTGAGATAAGATATGCGGAAAATAAAATTATTCGTGTTCTTATGATTGGAAAACACAAACAAAAATATAATTTTTATTATTATGAATAATGGATAGTTTTCAAATCAATTTTCTGTGACTTTTATTAATTGAAAGCTATGAAAGCACTTGAATTGAGACCTAAATCTTGAGTTTCACATTGAATAATAGGTTTTAAAATTGGGAGATCTTTATCCCAATTTCCTTCATAAAGGCATCTTATAGTGCCGTCACCAATGAGTTCATATCTATCATTCGATGGGTAATAGTAGGCATCTCTACCTGCGTTTATACATCTAGCATGTAATGGTGTTTCGAGAATACCACAATCATCTTCAAATTCAAATATACTCATTCCCTTCAATACCAACACAAAACTTATATTAGATTTCAATGAGAATCGTATAGATTTTGGTAAATCATAAGTTTCTTCATTATAACTGTCAAACGATTTGTGTTCACAAATGAATGATTTTTTTTGAATGCCTTCACCTTAAACTAACTTATTTTCAAAATTGGAATAAATGCTATATCTGTTTGTGACGAGAAAGTTAGGAAACCAATAGTTTAATAGTTTGAACTCTCATTAACTTTGAATATGACTTTCCTTATGATAAGTCAATCCTTACCAGAAATTTAATAAAACAAAACATCAATATTTGCCACACAATAAATTTTTGACAATTGAGTGAAAATAAATTTTCAACTTTTAGTTGATGTGAAATGTTATCATTATTTTCCAACAGTTCTTTTTATTTTAAATGTTAAAGATAATTCCAACTATTAAACTATTGGTTTCATAACTCATCACAAACAGATATAGCATTTATGAAAAGCTTTGAAAATAAGGTAGTTTAAAGTGGACTTTTTCAAAAAAATCATACAAATGAAGTCATAATATAACACTTTATTACTGCCATGAGACAGACCACTAATTATACAATTACGATATCTATTGATAGACGAGTTGACGAAAAAATTTTTGCCGCAAATTCACCATAATATGGATAAGTTTCAGGAAATGCATTTATTTCAGTGATGTATTGAATTGATAGTTGAATGAAAGAAATCCTATCGATAGGAGAGTAAAATCCAAGCTTCTCGATGATTGGGTTCTAAACGCCCAGAAATCATCTAATGTTAAATTACGGAAACTATACCAGTAGTTATATTAAGATCCACATAATCAAGTTTGTATACATTGAATATACGATTTGGGTTCAATCTTAGAGCTGAACTCTAATTTTGAAAAGAATAATTCAAAATACAAAATACGATTATCTTTCTTTTGACTCAGATCTGGGCATAAAATTTCAAACGTAGGCCCAAATATATTCCATAAAACAATTTATGTCACAAAATAATGTCTTATTTATTCGCTTAATTAAGTAAAATGTTTAGTAATCGTAGAATTAATCACAAAACTTTTTTCCCTCTCAGATCCTCCGTTTATATCTGTTTAAACTCCCGAAATTCGCGGCCTTTTAAACGAGTTCCCAAAAGCCTTTATAAAAACTTTTGCTTTCTTAAGGGCTTAAGAAATATTAATTGAGCTTCTTTTAAGCTCCATTAGAAATGAGAAATCAGATCTGAGGGTGAGGTAATCGTATTTTGAAAGTATCAGTTCATTTTCTGGCACAATATTTCATTATTACCACATTTAGACATTCTTTCTTTCCATTTTACTCTTATGCAAGCTCTTTGCGTGCCATAAACTTGTTTAAATTGATCTTTACATTCATAACTAACTATATCTCCTTCTTTACTAATTGACAAATAGCTGAACCAAAATCATATTTTACATAATTCATTATAACAATAGTGTGATTATTCAAATTTCGAAGCTTATCATTTTAATTGTGATCATTACATAATTATTTGAGTTATTTTCATTTTATATCTTTGAATATTATAAGTTTTGTACTTATTGTAACTTAAGTGGAAAATTATTTTGTTATTCAGTATTTCATTGTCGGTGACACTCATGAGCGGAATAAATTTTTAATACAAAAGGAAATAACTCTTCCCTTTAGCGTTGAAAATAATTGTTATAGAATTTATACAAAGCTAGAAACTATTTATAATTTGAAAATGTCGAATTTACCGACATCGCAGAGACTCTGGACATCACAGAAATTATTTCATTCAAGATAATGATTCTTTTCCTTAAACTAAAGGAATAATTAATTCATATCTAATATAATTTTCAAAATCAAAACCATTTTATTGCTTCAAAGCGTTTAAAATAAAATAATGAATTTAATATTTATGAGTATCAATTTGTCTGTCATTTCATACAATTATAACTATTTTCAAAGAACTTTTTAATATCTTAATAACATTAATGATAAACACAATTTAACTCTGAGACTAGTTCTTCCTCTGTTGTCAGAATTTTTCATACGAAAGAAAAAAACTCTTAGAGTTAAAAATAATTGTAATATAATTTATACAAAGTTAGAAATTGTTTATGATCTGATTTCATATATGATTACAAAGAGCATTATTTATAAATAGAAAAAGTCGAATTTACCGACATCGCAGAGACTCTGAACATCACAGAAATTATTTCATTCAAGATCACGAATAATTAATTCATTTCTAACATAATTTTCAAAATCAAGCCATTTTATTGCTTCAAAGTGTTTAAAATTAAATAACGTATTTAATATTTATCAGAATCAATTTGTCTGTCATTTTGCATCATTAACTCGTTATGCATTTGATTAAGTGTTCGCGGGTATTGTCGTATTCCGTACTTTATAGAAAAAGACTAGAGATCTCCGTCTATTAAAATATTTGAATCAAATATTGATATGAATACATTATATTGAATGTTTTGATAGGGATATCTACAGGCTTTCATTATATTTTATCTATCACGTGACAAACTGCAACTTCTTAATGAAATGCATAACGAACTGTCAGTAAGAAAAACTAGAAAATGTATAAAAGTTAGGAACAAAAAGTTTTCATATAAATTAAAGCCAAACTTTGTTTTTCTTAACTTGTGGTGTTAGCGAACGAGCGCATAGAGCCGTCACTTCTGTCTGTTCGTCTGTAGCCAACAATAAAATTAGAATTGCATTAATTTATGACAGAAATATTTGATTTTATAATTTATTAATTTGAACATAATTGAGCTGTTCAAATAACATAATTTAACAAGTGTAAATAATTATTCTAAAAAAACAATGCATTTTTCTATTTCTCGTCAATTAAGTTAATAACTCATTAACTATTACACAACGAGTTATGATACCGAGTCTGTCTTGTTTCCCTATTTACACTGCCTTCAAAATATCTAATTAGAAGTTAATTAAGCATAATAAAAATAAAAATCTGTTTCATTGAAATATGAGGAAATTGTGCATTAGTACTAATAGCAACATCTCTGCATTGTTATTTCACAACCTCTTATAAAGTAAATTTATGAGTATTACAATTTTTATTCATTGCACAATAATCAAGGTTTTATCAAATGTTTGATTTAAAAATCAGCTTCAATTTGTCTATTTGTAGATAATTATAGCTCATTATGGCATTGAGTGAATAAATCATTTTTTATAAATACAATAACAAAATTAAATTATGTACAGTTTTGTCCAAAAGAAAAGCGCAGTTTAATTAAAATATATACGCAATTGCAATATAAAGTCATCTAAAACCATTTAATCATAAAAGGATTTATTATTACTCACAAATGAAAACTTTTGAAAATCAAAGAAAATGATTACTTTGAAGTTGAAATTAGATTAAACTTGAGGTACAGTTCGATAATGAGATATGAAGGCATGCTTTCTATTGTTAGAACTAAAGCAAATATTCATTAAATTTCAACTAAAATCAAATAATAAAATCAAAGGTATTTATTTGAATGAATAATTTTAATGTAAAAGACTTTTTCTATGAATGATAAATCATTTCTATCGATAGTTTTAGCTCTAATAATGAGTAAGTTTTGTATTAAAAAAAAGTGTTGATAACTGCTAGGCTGCCTTACACTTCTGTATATATTTTATTTTAAGCAAATTTGGGCTTTTCTTTTGGACATAACCGTATATTATAAAATATTGTTCCACTTAATTATTCCTTCATTTATCAAATGAAAAGTTTCCTCAAAATGAATGAATGCAATTAAAACTTTTTTTTCAAAGATATCTTAATAAGATTAATGATAGGCACAAATTAACTCTGAGACCAGTTTTTCCTCTGATTCTAATCATTTCATACAAACAACGAAATAAATAGAGGAAGATTTGAAGAAATTTAGTTAATTACTAAAATGGAACCGCTTCTTAACAATAGTTTTACGGATATTACGAAATCTTTAACCGAACAGTCATTGAAAGTTTTCTCGAATGGAAGTATTTCTGGAATTAATAATAAGTTTAATTTCACGCAATTATTAAACAAATATACGGATCATAAAACAGATAATGTCATTAAAAACACAACAGTTATTGCTTTTTATTCATTGATTGTTTTAATTTCATTGTTTGGTAATCTATTGGTATGTTTTGTAATCATGAAAAATAAAACGATGAGAACGAAGACTAATATACTTATGGCTAACATTACAATATCGGGATTAATGATGACTGTACTTAATATACCGTTCAATATCGCAAGAATACTACTCTACGACTGGCCTTTTGGGATAATTTTGTGCAAATTAGTGCCTTCACTACAAGTCACTTCTGTGTATGTCTTAAATAGTGTTAAGTTATTTAAAGCATTATTTAATTTATCATTTCTTGTCAATATTTCTGTCAACATTTAGTCCAAAAATTCAAATAATTTTCAATTGAGTTAAGTCTAAAGGAAATGTTTTAAACACTAGATAATTAAGTACTCATTCATATAAGAATAGAGTTTAAAGTCCTAAATAAGTGCTGCGAATCGCATAAAAAAGGCTTCAGTTCAAGTCAGTCAAGTCTATAGTTAATTATTTAAGGAAAGTTCGAGACATGAAAAGTATTTAGGAATTCTCGTAAAATACAATCTTTTCATTTTTAGAAATTATTGAAACTGATTTGTGTTGATTTTTATTACAGATATGTTTCAACATTTACAATGACTATAATAGCTATCGATAGATATCAAGCTATAAATTCAAGATTCTATAGAAGAATATCAAACGTATTGCCGATTTCTATAACAATCAAAATCATTTGGATCATTGCCTTTATTTTCTCAATACCAGAACTATTATTCAATAAACTGGTGGAATTCAAACTTCTAAATCACATCAGATGTAAAGCTATATATCCGGAACCGCACAACATATCGCGACAATTAATAACATTAGTTATATTCTCGACACAATATATCATACCATTAATGATAACAATTATCTCTTACTCAAGAATTGGTTTTCAAATACGTCGAAAATATATTTTGAGAGAGAATGATATTCAGAAAAGGATAAAAATATCTGATCTGAAAATAATTAAAATGCTAGCGATTGTTGTTATAGTTTTTGCTATTTGTTGGTTACCTTTGCATGTGTTTCATATATATTCAGATTTCAATGAAAAAGTAGTGAAATACGATTCAATACTATTCTACTCATGCCATATGTTGGCCATGTCTTCAGTCTGTTATAATCCGTTCATATATTTCGGTCTTAACAAACACTTTAGGAATGAGATTAAAAAATTGTTTGGTTTTATTTCTTTCATTAGTTTTAGATATAGATTCTCTATAAATGAAAGTAAGAGAGATTACAATTCAGGATACAATTCCTCATCTGTGAAAAAGTCTGCAAATTTCAAATTTTTGAGCGATTCTTTGCTCAATCAAAGCCCTGAAACACATTTATAATACAGTAGATCTCACTTTGAATAGAATTCTTGTGTTCATTATTAAAATTATGATATTTTAATAGAATGTTTAACTTATTTACAAATTCTGTTGCCTTTTATTTATCTTAATATAATTATTGTCGAAAATTATTGTATTAGAATTTGAATATTAGAAGGATTTAAAAATAAATGATTTGATTTTAAAAAAGAAAAATTGACAAAATTGACACATTTGAGTGAAAATTTTTTCTGAAAATTAATATTCCTCACACTTTTTGATGACTTTAGCCACCCAAATATGTGTTTTAATTGGTATAAATGACAAATTATGTTAATTTCATCATATTTTTTTATAAGTTAGTGAAAATTCATCAGTCTCTTTATTATACCTTAATTCTGAAGTCATTATTTTATCATTAAAATAAATAAAAAATAAAAACGAAAATAAATTTCTACATTACGCCAACTAATTATGGATTTGAAAGATGATATGTTAACGGATTTGTTAAGTTGAGCTGTTTTCTGAAATAAGCCGACAATAGATGCAATTGATGTGAAATCAACAAATGCATTAACATATCATCTTTAAAATGTGAAACTTAAACTTACTATAAGTTAGTGAAAACCAAAGCCACTGATGAAGAAAGTCTGTAAAGGTTTCGAAACGCTAGAGTATAGCATATTTGTAAAAATAGTGCTTTCATCTTAAATGAGAAGAAATTTTTTTAAAATTCAATATCACACAACTCATTAAATCTAAAACTTATTATCTTTTTTAATAAATAACTTCTAGTTTAAGGTTGATTGGGGGCTTGTGCCCCTCGGCCCCATTGAACCATACAATACGAGAGTGAGATTAGTAATATCCAAAATTTACGTCTACTTTAAAATATCTGAAAAATGAGTTTGACTGAAAGATTCGTTTTAAATAAATTTTATGATTGTTAATAATCATAGGATATTACAGGGGTTCCCAATCGGTGGTATGCGGAAGGGTACGCTCAAGTTATTTAAGTTGTGGAAAAAGTATTTTGTAATAGTAAAAATAAAATTTAAGTCAAAAATAGGGAAATCTGAGCTGTGAAAAATATCTACTTATACGCAAAATTTTCACATAACTCAAAATGATGAGAAGGGGGAAAAGGTTGGGAACCCCTGGGATATTAAACGATGCATTTGTAAGCAAATTGTAAGTTGCTATACTCATGGAATTTTATAACATGTACAAAGACAGAAAGTCTGCGTTTTGTTTGCACTCAATTAACACTAAAATT
>JAQFZT010002898.1:0-10462 GCA_034696325.1 Camisiidae sp. | reverse complement strand
GACTCTAAACTTAAATGAGTTCAATACATGACTTTAAAAGATGGCCCCAAAGAGTCATATAAGCTTCATATAAATTTCAGATATCAATGAGTTATGAAGAAATAAGTCATTAATGATTAAATAATTTTATATATGATTTCGGAAATAAGTTAATTGTTTGTGAAGTAAAGCGAAAAGCTCTAAATAATGTGCTGAACTTTGTTTTAATCTTTAGAGAGATCCTCATTAAACACAGTTTATGAGTTTGATTAGGACATTGAAGTTGAATTTTCTACTTATTATTTAATTGGTATTGTGTTGAATAATTTCGTAGTAAAGTTGATCTGAACTCATAGTAATTAAGCATTTATTTTCTCTCTATACCGAGAGTTCATACAGCGAAAGAGGACCAAAAGCTTCTGTTTCCAAGTTTATGGGCATTCATAATGATGGCTTCCATAAACTCCCTTTCACTTTACTCACACACATATTTCAAAGTTTTTCGAATTGTTTTTCTTTATAATTTATTGACACATTAGGTTCATATAAACATTTAAAAATCAAACATTTATTCTGTTGTCTTTCTTCAATTTAAATAAAAATGAATTCTCATCATTTAGCAAATGATTAGGTTTACCGCTTTCAACAATACAACCATGAGATAAAACTATAATTCTATCATAATTCATAACAGTATCCAATCGATGAGCAATAGTAATCACTGTAGAGTTCACGAAATGATTTTTGATTAATGACTGCATATAATTATCAGTTATATTATCAACATTAGCAGTCGCCTCATCAAGAATTACTATTTTTGTCTTTTTAAGTATAGCTCGAGCTAAGCATATAAGCTGTTTCTGACCAGTACTCATATTATCATCATTTCCTTTAATTTCATGATTGAGACCATCAGAAAGTTCATAGAAAAATGTTGTTAATTGCACATGACTTAAGCATTCTATCAATTCTTGATCACAATATTCATCAAAAGGATCCAAATTGAATCTGAGAGAACCATTAAATAAGATCGGGTCTTGTGGTATAATTGTTAGTTTGGATCTCAATTCATGCAAACTTAAAGTTGAAATATCGATGCCATCAATGATTATTCGACCGGAAGTGTGTTTGAAAATACGAAACAAAGCGAGTGCTAACGTTGACTTCCCTGAAATCAATTGAGAATTCGGATAAATTCCTTTCAAATTCATTAGTAAAAAGTTGCATTTCATTTATAATTTTTGATAGATATTTAAGCTTTAGTAAACATTATTAGTGAAAGAGTGCAAGTAGTGGTCAGTGTGAAAGGGCGTGTACTCAGAGTCACAAAGTTTTGAACAGAAGTATAAAGTTCATTATTTTTTTGTATTAGAGTAGAGTTTAAGTTATTCTTATATGAATTCTTGTTAAGTTTAAGAATTTGTTTTATTTGGGGTTTTTTAAGGTTTTTGTTAAGTTTTTTTTAAGTTTTTTCTTAAAAGTGAATTTAAGTAAAGACGAAGTGTCTGTTGGGGTTTTAGTGCATGGGCTGCAATGGTTGGCCTTCTTTTTATCTGACAACACATTTATGCACTTTCATTAGCATTAAAAGAGTACAACCAATACCAAAAAGTCTTAAAGGCAAAAATTATGATAATTTTAATCTATTTATGAGTATTATTATAATAAAAAAAAGTTATTAACAAACCGGCACCAGTTCTACCAACGACTCCCAGTTTTTCTCGTCCACTGATAACTAAATCAATGCCTGAAAGTGCAGGACTCAAACCCTCCCTATACGACGCACTATAATCACAAAACTCAATGAATCCATGGATTGGCCACTCATTGTTTTTATTGAACTGAGAATCCTGTTGAGAATCGATCTCAGAATCCAATTCAATATATTCTTTTAGTTTTTTAACTGAAGCAAAGTTTTTGTAAATATCTTGGAGATCACTCATTGAGGATGAAAGTCTCATAACAATACCGGTACAGTTACTAAGTATTAAACCAGCCATTCCTGCACTTATTTGGTCGCAATTAATTATTAATGTAATCGATGCAAATAGTATTATAATTGTATTTATTAATGAAGTACATATTCCAAGCCATCGATTCGATGTCGATATGTGATTATCAATATTAATGTTGGTGTCCATTCTCTTACAATATTCATCAATAAATTCCTTTTGTTTGCCAAATGTCCGGATTGATGTGATTCCAGACACCGTTTCATTGATGTGATTATAAATTTGTGGATAACTGTGCAGACTAAGTGCTGACAATTGTAAAGAGGTCTTCGAATAAAATTTCTTTTCAAAACAAAATTATATTATTTCAATACAATATTTTCATCTCGAATGATTGCTTAAATTTTTTCAAAAATTCTCTCCAATTCATTTATCTATAGCTCTTTTGAACTGAATTAAATTCTAAAAACTTTTCAAAACTCGTTAAATAAATAAAAAGTGTTGGAATCTAATTGAAGAGAATTTTAAAAAGTATTCAAAGGGGAAAATGTTATTTAGCTTACATGCAATTTGTAGACGCAAAACAATACAATTATAAAGATTAATGAGAAGTAACCAAATAATGGTATGATAACCAAGAAAATAGAGAACAACCAAACTATGTTTTGTATGTAAAAAATGATATTATAAGGAATCGATAGATCCATAACACTTAAATCATAATTGAATCGTGTCATGATTCTTCCGATTGGCGTCACATCAAAGAACTGAAGAGTTAAATGTATTGTATTATTTAATAGTTCTTGAAAACATTTGAATGAAAGCTCATTTGTAAGATAAAATGTGATTATTCTCGATGCCATCATAAAACAACCCTCAAAAATAGTTAAACCTAAATATATGGTTAATCCAAAAATTGGTGAATTTACACTGTTTGCCAATTGGGTTATCAAATATTCAGAAGAAAATTGACAATAACTTGAAGATAATTGAATTATTATTAATATTATAAATAGTTTTATTCCAGTTCTTTTGAAAAAATAACGAAAGTCATCAACTGTAACATCTTTATCAGATATTTCCTCATCTTCAATAAGAATACCGGAAGTTTTGGACATTTTCTCTTCGTTTGAATCACTTTCAATTAAACCAACATTTTTGTCAATCAAATGATCGAATTCACAATGAATTTGATTTTTCATTTGATCGAAAGTACCAAAACTTTGAATTTTTGCACTTTTCAATAGAAAAATAGAATCGCAATGACTTAAATATGAATAATTATTTGTGACCCAAACTCTAGTTTTATTTGCGAGCAATCCTTTCGGGCCAATCACTTCACGAAATATATGTCTCGCTGTTTGCGTGTCGACTGAACTCAAAGGATCGTCGAGTAGATATATATCAGAATTGTGGTAAACCGCACGGGACAAACATATTCTCTGCTTCTGACCACCACTCAAATTGATCCCATTTTCTCCAACCTCTGTCTCATCTCCTGCCAGAAGATCTCGAAAATCCGGATTAAGAGCACAAGACTGAACAACTTTTCGATACCATTCCTTATCATAGTTTGATTTAAGAAGAATATTATTCTTGACGGTTGCGTTTTGGATCCAAGCTTTCTGTGGCACATATGCAACGGATCCGTTTACTTGCAGATCGCCCTCAATTTTGAATAATTCTCCAATTATTGCAGAAAGAAATGAAGATTTTCCACATCCAACATCACCTATTATTGCGACTAAAGATTTTGATGGTATCTCAGCGTATAGTTTCTCAAGTACTGGCTTTGAATTTTGATCCCAAGCAAACGATGTGTTATCAAACAATATACTAGTTTTTGAGTTATAAATGGAGTTCTCAATATTTATGTGGGAGTTTTGCCATTCTTTAGCATTTAAAAAATCTATTATTCTTTGAAATGAAATTCTTGCTTTCCTGACAGAGTCTATTAAATGAGGCAATACATCCAATGCATAGATAATCGTTCGAGTTAATGAAATCACGATATATATTGTCTTAATGTCAATCTTTTTCGAGTCATTTAACATTACATAAATAGCTAGACATGAAGCAGTTGATAACGTGGAAGACATTGTCCAAAGGATTCGAAGTGCTGTCATAGAGAATAGAAAACTTTTTCAAATTTAAATATAAAATATCATTTTCAAATATTCTTTTCAAACTAAATCTTAAGTCTAGTTAAGTTCATTTAATTAATAACTTCGTACCTGAACTCCAATAAACATATACTTTTCTCTTCTCCTGTTCTTTGGATTTATTTTCATTGATTTTATAAATAAAGGATTTTTCCCACGAAAACAGTTTAATAACTTTAATGTTAGAAAATATATTATTTATTATCGTGAATTCTTCTGAATTCAAATCCGATATATTTTTATGAATTTTTTCAGCTTTATTTTCAATGAAATGAGTCAATACCCCGAAAAAAATTGTCGTAAATATAGTGGATACAGACACTATACCAATGTATTGCCATAAAAAATAAATACCACTTATTAATCTTATCGGATTAATGAATAGTTTCATAAATTGCATAGTAAAGTAAGATGTTTGAAAAGAGTCTCCTCCTAATAATCTGTTCAACTTTCCTAAATCATATTCTCTTCTCGATTGCGAACTTAATTTTAAGTATTTCTTGTAAATCAATTGCTTTAAAGCAATTTGAGTTCTTTTAGTTGAAATTCCCAAAAAATTATAGCTATTCTGACTTATTATTTTATCAAAAGTAATTATTAGGCAATAAATCAAAGAGTAAATAAAGCCATAGTAAAAGTATTGATCCGTTTTCTCTAATGAAAAATAGTCTAAAAGTTTTCCAAGAATATGAGGGTTTAACATATCAATGATAACTGATATTATTTCGAGTACTGTTGCAATACTTATAGGAATCCATATTAATCTCCACAATGAATGGATAACATCTGAATATTTGTAACTTTTTGGATGGAATTCGTTTCCAATAGTTTTACTTTCAAAATAAGGGTCAATATTATTAAAGTCACTTAACTTTAATTTAGTTTTCGCCCCTTTTAGCAGAATTTTCACAATCCAGAAAAAACTTAATCGAGATAATAGAGAATCGCATTCATGTGAACATTGGTTATCAGTATTTTTCCTCTTTTTAAACAGCATTTTTCAATTTTCAACACTTTTATATAATCTAAAAATTAATAATTGATTTATAAACAATAGTTAGATATATTCGTTAGCATTAAATTCTTGTTTGCGTTGGAGTCAGACTTGCGTTAAAAATAAGAAACATAACGATTAATTAACGAATTGAGCTTCAATGACGAAATTTCTTAATAAGGTTGCAATTTATTGCCAGTTCTTATCGAGTTACGAGAGATAAAGTAACCTATTAAATTACAGTCTAACTCCGTTATAGTAAATCCCCGCTTATAGTGAACAATTGTTTCAGAACATATTACTCAATACAGTAGAAATTGAGAAAGTTTACAGTGAATCCCGGTTATAGTGAACGGTTTCGGCCGCACCAACCCATTCACTATAAGCGGGATGAACTGTACTGTTATTTAATCAATTTTAATAAATAAGTTAAAAAGAGGTCTGAAAGAGGTATGAAGAGCTTTCACTCATTAGCTATGAAATTGAAAGTTAAAATCTCTTAAATTGACTTTATTTTCTAATCACTTGTAGTAATTTTAAGTTTGAATGACTGAATCAGTCGCACACTTTAACTTTATGTAAGTTTTATGTCATGTCATAAAAATGATAAGATTATATAATTTAGTAATTACTGATATAACTAAAACCGATTGCAATTCATATGAGCAACAAATAGTACTCAAGAAACTATCAAATCTTATGTAAATAATTTGTTAAACAGCATTATTTTCATTGAAGACATTAAATATGTTAACTTTGCAAGTACATTGCAAGAACTTTGCAAATTTTGTATACTATAAATCACAGAATAAGTTAAATGTAAAATTGAAACCTAAATTAAGATATTGTAAGGAAAGGAAAGTAAAAAATTATAATGTGAAGAACATAATAATTATTAGCACGGTCTGGACCTTTGGGAGCAATTCTTGAAATTTCAAGAACACTATCATAACCTTACATAAACCGCTTCAATACCTAATAGTTGGCAAGGCGCTATATGATCACAGTTACGGGATAATGAATCTGGAATATTTATTAAAAATATATACTTCATGCAATACATCTAAATGTTTATATAATGTAAAAGCTGTCTTACACTGAAATGTATATATTTTATTTTAAAGAAATATTCCCGATTCACTGGCCCGTAACTGTACATAATCACAGAATGCAAATTGATATCGAAGATAGAGATGTACAGTATTTGTTAAAACTCTCAATTGCTTAATAACTTTAATAATATTATTCATTAATACCGGTATACATTACTTAAGTTATTGATATTTAAGCTGATAATCTTTTATGAATTCTTAATTTGATTTGTGAACTGAATTTTGTTTTCCATTTCTAAGTAGTTAATTCTGGTCTATGTTAGCTTGTCATTCATTTAAATCTATTTTGTAAGGATAAACAACATTTTGCTTTTGTAAACCAAACTTTTTCATTATGATTCCTATAATTAAGAAGAATTCAATAAAAGAAACCATTTATAATGATAACACAAAAGCCTTTCATTTTATGGAAGAATTGCCAAATAATTATTATGAAATTAAGTCATAAATGAATCAATTTTTGTTGTAAAATTAATCTACAATAAATCGATTGAAATAGAAAACATATAATCAAAGATTCAATTGACAAATAAGTCATTTAGAGTTGATTTCTAGCAAAAAGAAGATCTAAGGAAGAAGTGTTCAACATTTTCTTAAACATTGAATTTATAGTTTAAAATATGCTTAAGAGAAAATCTCTCAGTAATAAATAAACGAATGCTCAATTGAAATTCAAACTCAAAAATGACAAAGGAATTCCACATAAATTATTTGATTCTTTTCCATAATTTTTGTGGAATCTCTTATTGTGGTCATGGTTTTGAAAAGCAATTTCTATTCAAGAAATTATTAGCGATTCTCTGGAATTGTATACATTTAATGGTTCTATTAATGAACTTCTATAAGAATGAAATTGAATCTCGTATTAATAATACATTCAATTCATTGCCTAAACAATCTATTGGTCTTAAAGTTATTTCTGGTTTTGTAACCATCAGTTATTTCACGTTAACTGCTTTGCATTTATTACTCCTTATTAATGGAAGAAAAATTATAAATTCAATCAAAGAATCCGAAAACAAGAGTAATCTTTTAACGACACGTAATACAGAAAAAAGAATCGCTTTGAAAATAATTTCTTTACAAGCAATTTATATAATATCTTATGTTGTATTACATCAAACCGCATATCATTTGACGCATGAGTTTAAATTGGATTTATTTTTAATTACAAGCTTATTAATGTCTGTATTCATGAGAGCAAATGAATCAGTAATTGTTGCTTTAATTGCTTACAAAAGCGAATTAATCAAAGTTAAAATGAATTATATGAGAAAAAATTTGTATTCAATAAAGTTTGAATTCTATTATCCACTGATAATCAAAATAAAAGAAGAGGTCATAAATTTAGATAAACTATTCTCTTTATCAATTTTTCTTATTATATCGAACAGTATCTTAAACCAGATTATCGACATTTGTTTTTTGGCAGTAGATTTCAAAAATAGCTTCTTATATATTATTCCACATTTCACTCTGATTTGGATTTTACTCATATTTCTATGCCATGTCTGTAATAGTATTTATAATTCTATGTCTCAACTCTACGATTCAATTAAAATATGTTTAGTCGAAGAGTTTTGTTGTTTTAAATATTCCTTAGATTTGAAAATGATGTATAACTTAAATATTTTTTAATTTGGTTTTTGGGGATCGAAAGGATATGTGTTTTACAGCTTTTGGATTATATAGAATTCGTTCATCAACTATACTATGTATTGTTTCTATAATAGTATCGTATTCTGTAATTTTGATTCAAACCAGTTATTGAATGAATAAAAATGAGATGTATGTTTATTTTCTTATTTAAATCACGTTAAAAGATTAATTGACATGTTTCATGAGTAACATTTGGTAGAAAAACGGAAAAATACTGATAGTAACTAAAAGTAATTAGATCGATTAACATAAGAAGGGCCTATGAGCAGGCTTACCACTTTTACAAAAAAAATCAAATTGAGCTCAGTTTGAATATGAAATTCAGTTTATACCTTATAATTTTGAATTTATTATATTGTGCTATCTTTTGAACACAGATCATTAATGATTTTGCATCCGTGATGCACTGGTGCACTGACTAGTTTAAGTTTTCTGTCGAATAAACTTTTTTGATTAGTCCATTTTTTGAAAAACCGGACACTTTAATGTTTTTACATAATAACATATTTTTCTCTTATTTTAGTAATATTTTAGTAAACCGAACACATATTTTAGTTTCAAATTTTCTTCTTTTAATCAAATACTACTTATACATATTTACATCAATGTTAAGTTTAAATTTTTATGAGCAGTTCATAATAGTTTGCATTTGACTTTATTCTTCAAAAATGTTAACTTTATTCTTCATTGGAATCATAATTTAAAGTCATGTATTAAACTCATTTAAGTTTAAAGTCCTTAATTCATGAAAATATTTTGACAAAAATTGGTGTCCAAAATTGGGCCCAATAGTGTAGAGCATGGTTTACGAAACATTTTTACCTCGCGGGCCAGTTTTAATGAGTAAAATATGATACAAAAAATTGAGAATAGTTTCAGTAGAAAAATTTACAGTAGGATTGCGAATGAGTTGAGATAGATATTAAAGATAATAAAATCAATTGTTATTATATTTTATTATCAAATATATTTTAAATTCTAGCTTTTCAATTAGCAATCATCAGTAAATCTCAAATGAAGATCAAGTGTTTTTGAGTGCCGGTGTGTGGAATTGATCTCAAAAAATTTCAATTTTCAATAATTGCAAAATAGTATAATATATAATTAATTAAATCATCTCTTAATTTAGCGAAGTTTCAACGCTGATCATGAAATATCGTTAGTCATATAGAGAATTAAGTTCTGAATAATCATATATAAAGTAAAAGCTATCAGGCCCGCACTTCTACCTAATCTAGAAATAAGATTTGAATTTTTTTATTTAATAAAGTTTTGTATTCACTCATTTTTTAAATATTAATGATCAAGAAGTTTTGTAAAAATAAAATTTTCTTAATTAGCTTAATATAGAATAACTTTTCTTGAAATAATTTCATGTGATTCCCCGTCTTTTTTTATAACTTCTACGGATCTGCTACTTCTCGAAGTTGACACGCCACGCCTCTTTTTAGGAGATCGAAATAGGCCTAAACAGTTCAAAAGTGAGCAAAACATGGTAAAAATTAAGATTATTTTTTATTTGATGCTAAATTGTTGAAAATGTGAAGGATTTTATCTTTGCCATCTCCTCTATCTCTCTACAAGTCACTTAAGAATTTTCTCGCACGCGCGCATTCTTTACCTGATCAGTTAAAGTGGTCGATCTTCCTAAGCATCAACTTTGTGTGGTTCTTCGCCAAGAATAAATCGATAATAATTCTTTGACAAATTATTTTAACATTTGATTAACTCTTTAAATGATTATCATCCCATCAGAACAATCATCAAATGGCTAACTTTGTTTCTAGTTGTAGATATTGATCTCATTACTAGTGCTTTTCTATAATTTTTAAATAAACTCGACTTATTTAAAAGTTCACAGAAATACATAAGAGTTGAGGAATAATAGGAAATCCGGCGAATGTTATCACAAAATGATGGGCAATCTTCTGTATATATTGATTTGATTCTATCATCACCATGAAGTACGTGACTAACAACTTATAACATACGCTAATAATAGGTATTTTTCAATATTTTAGTTAACTCGTGACATATTTTCATCAGATATTTGTAATGACATTCCATGAGTTTTCTTCATATTTATAATGTGCTTATTATTCACTTAATCTGATATTGTATTGTATTTTAGTTTTTTCTATCTTATTAAATTACAATTGAAATATTACAGTACAATTAATTGTGATTATTTTGAAATATATGTAAATTTACAATAATAGAGTTGAACACATTTTAAGTCATAAATATAGCATAACAAAAATTGAGTTTTCAAATATTTAATAAAACTTATATACCATTCACTTAAATAAACATCCGATTTAAATAAGTTAAATTATCTTCATTTTTAAAATGTCTAATTAGAAAATAATATTGAGTTTCAGTATTAAGTTTCTATACATGCGTCTCAAAATAGTTCCAAAAATGTGAATGATTTCAAGCATTACATTTAGTAAAATTTTAGAGTAAACAAAAAATAGTTGGATTAATTTAGAGTAAAGTTGACTTAATTGATTAGCACTTATTCCAAACCACATTCCAAAAAGTCCTCCGATATAACAAAAATAGTTTGTGAATGTCATAACTGGTTTCTCTCTGTATATAAGT
>JAQFZT010002897.1:0-10464 GCA_034696325.1 Camisiidae sp. | reverse complement strand
CTATAAAATAGAAATAAAAATTTAATTAAAGCTTAACTTAAAAGATATATTAATAATTTTAAGCACTGCTTAACAATTTAATGAAACTATATATTAATTTTTAAATTTTTAAAACTTGTGTTCAAAAATACAGCTCTTGATAACAATTAGGAAAACAGATACACAATATAATGCAATCTAATAATCAAATAGTAAAATAACAAAACTAATAGCTATAACAATATTGAGCTAATTATAGAATTTCAATTTTTAAGTTATGGGGTATTAAGTAATTGAACACAACTTTCTCTTCATTAAGTAATTTTATAAGATAATCATTAAATTCATAATAATCTTGTCTTTGAGTGTCGGATGCCATAACAACTAGACCACCGAATCTAAGACTTGGTGTTTATTTATTTTGGATGTTTTAAACTTAACTTTAGATCTACTCCTGTCTCAATTTTATAGCTATGCATTTCCATTTAGGGATTATAGCACATGTAGGAATAATTCTGTGCATTTTAAAGCAAAAATATTTTCATTTAATAATTACAGCTCGTCTCATCTCGCCTAATAAAGTTTTCGTATAGCTCATCTAATCTCGTCTCGCGAGACGAGATCTCGTTTTCATCTCTATTCTCAACCAATTGTACAATTAAACAAATTTTTAATTTCTCAAAAAATTAGGATTCACAACTAAGAAAATAATATTTGTTCTAACATAAATGTAATAAAAGTAATAGAAATTACGCGTATAATAGAAAATCTGTGAAAGCGTTTGACAATAGATTGCTAGACATAACTTAAGAGTATCACAATAATTATATCAAAGATTTAGGCATTAGTATCAAAGAGTCAGAGTTGTATAGACGGCATCCAAAGTTCAAATTAGATGAAGTGCCAGACATTGTCCCGAATGACAATACAATGCCTATCGAACCAAATAAAGTCGGCAAAAAAATTCTTACAGACATCTCGATAACAGTTAGGCTTAATAATAATTGTAATTATTATCAGTTGTGAGAGTAATTATTACTCTTACGACTGATAATAATTACAATCAAATTGATGTTAAGACTTCAGAAAAGATCAAAAAAGCTTTACTTAAAGGATTTTCAATGGACTTGTTAAACAAAGTAAGTCATGAATCGGTTTTTAAATTTGAGAAATGTTCACTATGTTCATAAGTTTAGGTAAAATCAAATCAATTTAGTCAACTTTTGGCAAATGATTTATAACGATCGCACACTTACTAAATGCTAATAATCATAGTAAGATAGGGTGACCACCTCCGGCTCGTCTCAAGACGGGACAAAAAAATAACAAAGGGGGGCCCTATACTTTTTACTTAAATTTTTTCTGTTTTGTTAGTCATTACTAATACATAGAGACAAACAATAAATTTGAACCGTCGAAAATGATTAATTGTGTTTAGTTTTAAAAGAATTCCTCTAATTCCATTGAATAATTGAAGATTTTACAAATTTATGCTTTATTTCTAGTGCTTATTCGGTTTTTTCTAGTTATAAATTATTATATATTCATCCGAAGCAATTAAGATTCAATATGGATTTAAAACACTTGGAAATGTGTCATAAGAGATTTTCATTAAGTTATTCAGTAGAACAAAATCAAACAGAAATAGATATCAATCTTGATGAGACAACAGAAAGAAAACTGTTTTATTCCAACTATAAGTCTACGTAGAAAAGGTAGATAACATCACATATAGTTGTTAACCACAGGTGTTCAAAAGATCAAAATTTGCTTCTTAATTTCTAAGCATTGAGAAAATGAATTCTAAGTTTCTTTCCGAGAAATATTTACGAACACAACTTTATCTAAATAAATTATCAAAGCGGGACAATTAAGTACCCGTCGTGAGTTTGAATGGGTTTTCCATTCTATCTTTCAAAAGCGGGACTGTCCCGTCAAAAACGGGACGGGTGTTCAGCCTATAGTAAGATAGGGGTTTTAGAGTGTTTATTCCTATGAGTGTTTATGTATGGATTAAGATTGCAGCAACATTAATATTCATTTAAATCAGTCGTGTGTATACTTATTCTAGTCGTGTTGAAAGCTTTAAAAATGGCTATTTCAAAATTTCAAGTTTCATGAAATTTTATTTTTTTGTCTTTGGTTAAAATCTGTTTAATCAATTAAAACTTCTATTTGTTTTATATCAAAATTATAATTAATATAATTAAGAGAGAATCGATTAATAAATTTTGTCAGTTAACAGGGCACGACTCTAATCTAATTTATCTAATCGTAATTCATAGATTTGTTATAACCGTGGTCAGCGAAGGTTGACCTACTTTTTATCGTTTTTCAATAACTCAAATGTTTTATGACTAATACTATTTTTTACTTTTCTTAAACCTCACGTCCTCATATTATTCAAAAACACTTCAAAGAGTTACGCGACAGCTCTTTTCTATCTAATTTATCTAATCTTTCTTACTAAAAAATTGCTTACTAAAGCAGAAAAAGAATATTTAGAACTTATATATTTCACTTTAACTACCATAGTATTTATCAGAATCGTTGAATTCTTTAATATTTTCTATTGGTAAACGCAAGAGATATTTCAAAAGAATCGCTTATAACTTATATTTTATTTAGTAATTGTTATAATGAAAATATTGAAATGTTTTAGTAAGTTGAACCTCTTTATTCTCACATAGACTTTATGAAACAGCTCAAAGGTTAAAACTTTTTCTCGCTGGTTGAGCGCGGTCTTATGTAAACTCATAACTCATTTTAGAGCCAGCGGCTAAGCCAACTTAGTAATTCTGGTTAATGTTGTTATACTAATCCAATTATAATTACGATAATTCAAAATTACGAGGTAAGAAAAATTAATTTGTGCTTTTAGACGTTCAAAAGTTTCCCACTATATTATTAATTAAATATATTTCTAATATAAAAGTTATAGCGCAACCTCACAAAAAGTTTTTTCTAAAAATATAAACTTTGAAATTGAAAACTCAAAACAAATTAAAATTATATTTAATGCTTATATATTTGCCCATATAATAATCAAAGACATATGAAATGGTTGGGTATCTTTTGAGCGTCTGAAAGCATATTTTTGCAGAAAGTGTTGTATTAGTCCTCTTCTTTTTGCGAATCGACTGCGAGTTATTTATATTTCATAAAACGTGTTCCTTAAACTTCATTACACCCTTTGCTGGTTAGGCCGCAGTTAAGAATTCAAAAATAAGAAAGTTCACGGCAGTGATTCTTATTCTATAATCTCTTTTTTTAAAAGTTAAGAAATTCAGAGCATAAAATATTAACTTTATGGAAATAAAAGCATTAAAAAGCATAATTTGTCAAAATTTTAAAGCACAATTTTTTAAATTCAGTAATTATTACTTCAACAGTTATTCATTTAGTGATTACAAAGAATTTTCACTAAGCGATTGACTCTTTTTGATTATCTTTTCAAGACTTGTAAGTCTTGTTTCTTAATTAATTTTAATATAAGAGCTTCTCTTCACTTCCAACACATATATCCAATGGGGCAATATTTTAGTCATTTAATTGACATTTTCTCTGGCGTCAAGTATAGGGAAACTGCAATATATAGATATCAATTATTTTGTTGATAAAGTCATCAAAAGAATTACCAGTTTCCCCGCTCTAATGAAATAGCTATGGATTATACGAACCAATTCAGGCAACCGTTTTGAGGCCATTATTTCCTTTTTAACCTCAGGTTTTCGTATCATTTCTTTAACCAAATTCGTGGCTTCTTTTGCTCGAATAATTAAAAATAGATTAATTCATCCAATTATTTAAACTCGATTTATTGATCTCAAACTCTGTCATTTTATATAAACTTAACTTTAATAAAAACTTAATCACCAACAAAAAAGCAGTAATTGTTAACTAAGATTAACACTTCATTTAATTATCCTATGTATACTTACCTTTCAGGTAATAATTTTTAAACCAATTGAGATTACAATTTGGATTAGGACTATATTTTATACGCATATTATGTTATAAAGCATTTAAAAAGAAAAGCTTAGAAAATAAATCAATTGAAGATGAATGAAAAGTTGGGTCCTTTTCCACCTGATAAATTTTATTCAGAACATTCTACTGAACCGGTTCCGAGATCTAATAAAAGACCAACAAATAAAGACTCGAATTCAACAAAAAAGAGACGACTTTTATATATAAAACAAGAGTCATTGCATGCTTTCAAAAAATCAGATTATAATTCAGTTGATAACAAATCACTAATTTTACCTCAAAAATACCAACAGTTGGCCAAAGATTTCGGTTGCATTACAACTGATAATAATGACAATCAAATTGATGTTAAGACTTCAGAAAAAATCAAAGTAAGTTACGAATGGGTTTTTAAATTTGAGAAATATTTACTTTGTTTCATAAGTTTAGGTAAAGTCAACTTCAATTGAATCAACTTTTGACAAATGATTTATAACGATCGCACACATACTAAATGCTAAAAATCATAATAAGATAGGGTTTTTGGGGGTCCGGGACGCTTCACCGACAGCCACTTCACCGACAGCCATTTCACCGACAGCCATTTCGCCGACAGCCATTTCACCGACAGTCATTTCGCCGACAGCCATTTCACAGACAGCCATTTCACCGACAGCCATTTCACCGACAGCTATTTCGCCGACAGCCATTTCACAGACAGCCACTTCATCGACAGCCATTTCACCGACAGCCATTTCACCGACAGCCATTTCACCGACAGCCATTTCACCGACAGCCATTTCACCGACAGCTATTTCGCCGACAGCAACTTCACCGACAGCCACTTCACCGACAGCCACTTCACCGACAGCCACTTCACCGACAGCCACTTCACCGACAGCCACTTCACCGAAAATCACCAGATCAACAAAAAATTTCATTATCTTTAAGTTCAATTAAGTTCTTGACACTTTAATTGAACCTCATGTAGATTACAACTTCATTAATCCTGAAACCAACCTACTTCTCATAATCCGCCTTATATCAACTTAAAGCTCTTGTATTAAAAAATACCTTAGTTTTACGCTTGAATCTCTAGTATAAAGCTTTTTTCTCCAGTCTTCAGCTTTATATCTGATCTTAAGGTCAAGACATTTGTATATCGTAAAATGTCAGGAAGTTAATTGAACCGAAAAATAGTGAATTTTTTGGTCAGTGAAGTGGCTTTCGGTGAAGTGGTTGTCTGTGAAGTGGCTGTCGGTGAAATGGCTTTCGGTGAAGTCGTTGTCGGTGAAGTCGTTGTCGGTGAAATGGCTGTCGGTGAAGTGGCTGTCGGTGAAATGGTTTTTGGTGAAGTGGTTGTCGGTGAAGTGGTTGTCGGTGAAGTGGCTGTCGGTGAAATGGTTTTTGGTGAAGTGGCTATCGGTGAAGTGGCTGTCGGTGAAATGGCTGTCGGTGAAATGGCTGTCGGTGAAATGGCTGTCGGTGAAATGGCTTTCGGTGAAGTGGCTTTCGGTGAAGTGGCTGTCGGTGAAATGGCTGTCGGTGAAATGGCTGTCGGTGAAATAGCTGTCGGTGAAATGGCTGTCGGTGAAGTGCCTGTCGGTGAAGTGCCTGTCGGTGAAATGGCTGTCGGTGAAATGGCTGTCGGTGAAATGGCTGTCGGTGAAATGGCTGTCGGTGAAACGTCCACGACCCGGTTTTTGGAGTGTTTCTTTGTTTTCAATTTAATCTTAAAATTACAAAATATTAGTTCTCAAAATAAGTTCTTTTAACTCAATCAAGTTATATTCATATTCGAGCCATTTCAACCAAATTCACATGTTATACGTATAAAATATAGCCCCAAATACATTAAAATTATGAATTTTAATCTCAATTAACTTAAAAATTTTTTACTGAAAAGTAAGTATATTTCAGTGTTTGCTAAGACTCGAGATTATCAGGCTCGGTGGCAAGCCTTGAGCTGTGTCTCTCTATTTTAGCAGTTCCACTTTTCTTAGTAGCGAAACCTCCAGAAACCAATTGATCTGAATTTTTCTTAAGGATAAGAGGACAAGAAAATAATATGTGCTTAATCCATGACCTATGACCCCCATGAAAGCAACTAAAATATACTAAAGATTAAATCTTCAAAAAATTATAGTGTAAAATCCATTGAATATTTTTCAAAAAAATTTTCATCAAAAATTAAAGTTTAAAGACTGCTTTATTTGAAATAATTATACCAAAAATTTCATTATTTAAAAAGTTACGATTTTAAAACTTTGAAAATTAAAAAAAATATGACCCCCACTTACAAAAAATATGTGTATTTTAATTCTAAATTATCT
Source organism: Camisiidae sp. (assembly GCA_034696325.1). Lineage (NCBI taxonomy): Eukaryota > Metazoa > Arthropoda > Arachnida > Sarcoptiformes > Camisiidae > Camisiidae sp. The sequence goes on along the minus strand of JAQFZT010002897.1, from coordinate 4,183 downwards.
AAATTGTAAGACAAAATTACTTGCCAAGTAATTACGGGTAATAAGAGAAAAATGAAAATAAAAAAGTGCAGGTTTTTAGATATTTTTAGCACCTATTTAGCCAAAAAGACATGTTGAGTATCCAAATAGCCCCACCAGTTATGTTTAGTATCTATTTAGCCAAAGAGACACGTTGAGCACCCAAATAGTCCCACCAGATATTTTTGGCACCAATTTAGCCAAAAAGACAAGTTTAACGCTTATTAAGTACTTATACACATGGTAACGCACATTTAGAACCCTCATACAAATTTTGAACACTTTTTAAAATCTGTATGTAGTCAAACCAGTGAACAATGCATATGTCGTTGAAACACATGACATAGAGAAAAATTTTATATCATTTCATCAAAAATTAGCGCTTAATTCAATTTGAATGAAAAAAAAAATTATGCAATCTTATACACTTTAATTTATTAAATTTTTAAAGTGTTTCCGGAGGTTTCGCTGCATAGAAATATGGAACGGTTCTTTCAAGAAACTGAGCCTCTGAGCTGATCCTAACACCCTTGAGCTAAGCCTTGAGCCTGATCTTGTATAAAAGCTATAAATTTATTATACTTTTTCAATTTTATTGACTAAATAATGTGCTTTAACTAGGGTTTGAAATATCTGAACATAGATTCCTAACCCATTAAGCATGAAAAGATTAATTTTTACCACAAAATATTATTTGAAGACTTTTACAGTTTTCTTTCATATTAAGTCTTCAGGCTCATAAGCTTAGTCTATGTGAGCTTGAACTAAACTATAAGCCTGAGCCTGACTAAGAAACCTGAGCCTCAAGCCTGAAAATATTTTCGAGCCTTGAGTTGATCTGTTGAGTCAGGCGAACACTGAAACACATAGACTTATGAAACGAAGGTTTTTAAACTGAGTGAACAATTACTGCTTTATTGTTGGCAATTAAACTCTTATTGAAGTTAATTTCGAGATAAATGATAGAGTTATAGCTCAATAAAACAAGATTAAATAATTGGATGAGTTAATCTATTTTTTAATTAAATAGATTCCAGCAAAAGAAGCAGCGAATTTGGTTAAAGGAATGATACGAAAACCTGAGATTGAAAAGGAAATAATGGCCTTAAAACGGTTGCCTGAATTGGTTCGTATAATCCATAGCTATTTCATTAGAATGGGAAAACTGGCGATTACTTTCGACGAATTAATCAAAAAATTAAGAGATAGCTATGATAAAGGTCTTACAATACTTGAGGCCAGAGATGATGTCTTTTATATGACTAAATTATTACCCTATTGGATAGAGGAGGTGAAAGTTGAGAAAGTAAATTATATTAAGATAGATAAAGAAACAAATCTAAAAAGTCTTGACGAAATAATCAAAATGAAAGTCAATCACTTGATGAATGAATAAATGCTTAATTTAATAATTGTGCTTTAAAATTATGTTTGTAATGCTTAAAGATTATGTTTTTATGATCTAACTTTCTTAGCTTTTAAAAAAACGAGTTTATAAGTTTCGGAAATATTGTCCTTGAACTTTCATAATTTAAAATTTTTTTTCGGTGGTAACCAGCAATGGTACGATAAGGGTATAGCTTCTTCCCCAGAGGTTTCCAAATTATATTCAGAGATTCATTTATGGCCTTGTTATTTAATATCGTAGTTATTAGTATCTTTATTTGTAGTTTGGCCAATTTTATATATTTAATTATATTTATAAGTTATACTAATTTAATTATAAATATTTTAATGGCATTTTAATATTAATTGTATTTTATTTTCACTGAATTATTAAAAATATAAACCTATGTTTTGCAAATGTTATCTTAGCATTTCATATTTAGACTGACTTTTCAATGATTTCCTTATTAAATTATTTATAACAAAAGGAGGATGCCCAAATTCCGCCTATAAACCGATTTCAATGAAAGCCACATGGTATGTTACCTAATCCTAATGATAAAGTAATTTGAAAAGTTTCCTCAGGAATGAAGCTCGAGGATATTACGTCCTGAAGTTGGAAAGCATGGGTTCATGAATACATGGTTTTAAGCATGTAACATCGACTGCTTTCGTTTCCAATGATTGCTAATGCCCTAAATGAGTTCATCAACAGTGTCTGCAACCTCAAAAAATAACTAAAAGTAAGCGAACTTCGACAGAAGGTTTATGATTGATTTTTGAATCACCGGCTTTGTTTGGATGTCTCATTGGTCGTCAAAATGCCTGAGTTTATCGAGGTTAGGTCCACGCAGCTCTCGACAACTCTGGCAAATCGATCATATATTGTCACAAAGTGCAGGTACGTTGTTGAAGCCGTCAATAGACGGCTAAAACAATTTTTCCGGTACTTCGTCAAGATGTGGCCGAATAAGTCAATCCCCCACATGATGTGGGATTTCAGAATTGCTGTAGCGAATCTGAATACCTCCCATGAAAGCATTGAGTCCAACTTGGGGACGGTCCGAGCATCACTAGTCGTATGCTCGGTAGGGTTTTAAAACCCAACCTCTTGGCAGAGCTGGTTGCAGCCAAATCGTTGAACAGAAGATCGGCGAGCTTCGTGGACATGAGTGGGGATTACATTCCGGTTATATACACATCGTTAACCTCTTATTGGCCTGATGTACACCATTAATGATGTCGAACTTAAAATAGTCATATCTCCGGTCATAGGCATGATTTCGATAAAATCTTTTCGGATTCTTACAACACTTCTCTAGTAGAGTTTCATCGAAATCGGTTTATAGATCAAACCCTGTGGGTTCTGGGTATCCTTCTTACTTTCTTATAAATGTCTGTGAATGTCGGGCATTGGAGACTAAGGGACACTCTTCCGGTTTGAATGAGGTTTTGATTTAACAAGTCACAAAATTTGCTTTGAAACTCTCAATCCTGTTTAAGTGATTATAACTACTTTGCAAACTGTCATTATAATTTAATATATTTAAATGGTTACTGAACTAAAACTTCTTAGCACGCAATTGCATATACATATTCGTAGAAAACACAGGAAGTTATTATTTTGAAGTTATTGATTCGTATACAAGAAAATATTTTTAATACGAAGTTTGAGGGACATGTATTATAAAAATTTAATAAACTTGCTTTCGACTGGCAAAAAGAGGAGAACTTATGAAACTTGCATAACTTTCTGAAAAATGTGAAAAAGACGCTCAAAAGATACCCAAACATTTTAATGGTTTAAGGATATGATTATTAAATATAATTAAATTTCAATTCGTTTGAATTATACATTTCAAAGTTTATGTTTTTTTGAATATCACTTTTTATGAGGTTATTAAAACTTTTATATAAGAAATTTAAATATTTAATTAATAATAATGTGGTTATCTTTTGAGTGTCTAAAAGCAAAAATTAAATTTTGAATAAGAAACTTATTTCTCATACCTCTATACGTGGAATCATCGTTATTGAAATTGGATTATTATACCAACATTAACTAGCCAGAATAGCTTAGTTGGCTCTAAATTGAGTTATGAGTTTACATAAGTCTGCGCCCAACCTGTGACAAAAAAGCTTTTAACCTCTGAGCTGTTTCATAAAGTCTATCTAAAAAATTTCAATATTTTCAATATTATAACAATTAATAGATATAATATAAGTTTTCTCTTCTCTCTATAAGCGATTCTCTTGAAATATCTCTTGCGTTTACCAATCGAAATAATAATAAAAATTCAATTATTCTGATAAATACTATGGTAGTGAAAGTGAAATATATAAGTTCTAAATATTCTTGCTGCTTTAGTAAGCAATTCTTTAGTAAGAAAGATTAGATAAATTAGATAGAAAAGAGCTGTCGTGTACCTATTCGAAGTTTCTGAATAATATGAAGGCGTAAGGCTTAAGAAAAGTAATAGTCATAAAACACTTGAGTTATTGAAAAACACATTCCAAAACTTTAATCTATGTGAATTATTTATGAATTCTTACAAAATAGAACAAGTTTGTAAAAGTTTAAATATATAATATTTGTTTATATATCTATATATAAATATATCTATATAAATTATACATGTGCATCTTGGGAAATTCTTAGACCCGCACCCGCCTGCACCCGCGAGACCTTACACCCGCACCCGCCTGCAACCCGCAGAAAAATAATTGCGGGTACCCGCAAAACCCGCAAAATACCCGCATTTTAATATCTTTATTAAAC
>JAQFZT010002896.1:0-10467 GCA_034696325.1 Camisiidae sp. | reverse complement strand
GTGAAACAGAGGCACAAAAATCTCCTAAAAAGAGAAAACGAACTGAAAATGACGCACAAAAAGAGGAAAATCAAGAGCAAGAATAGAAGAGTCCATAGGATAGCAATCAAAGGAAAACTCGTAGCAAAAAAAGTGATGGACTCAATGGTTTTCCTCCAGAAATATCTCTTCCGAATATGAATAAGAAAACTAAAAGCTCTCTGAGAGTTGACAACTCTATTCAATTCTATTGTACTTTTTCTCTATTATACAAAAAATAGTATTTAAATGAAACTAATTTTCTAATAGATTCAGTTCACAGAACATCGAAAACAATCGGAAACTTTACTGAAAACAAACAAAATCAAAATAATAATAAAGCGATATTTATATATTGAATAATTGTGTTTTCAATCAATGATTATTGAGTTAATTATTGAGTTAATTGTATGAATTGACTCGAATAGGACTCAAATAGATTTGATGTAAAAAAGATTAACTAAAAGTTTAGAACAGATTTGAAAAGTTGTGAGATTTTACAGAATAGTCAAACTATTGTAAGTAAAAATTGCTTGACATAAAAAGCTTCTCAGTCTAAAAAATTTTGCGTTAAATCTATTATTTTGATCAAAGAATATCTTCGATTCATTAGACAATTCAATAATTCTAAGATTCAATCGAAAAATTGATTCAAAATTAAATTATAATCAATTATATTCTTAAGTCTCAAGTATTTTAGGCAAAAATGAGTTTAAAATAAGTTGATAAGTATTTAAAGATTTAATTTTAAAATTCAAAAATAAGGTATAGATTAATATCTCTTTTGTTTTACAGACAAATTAAAAGTATTGAAAAAATGAGAAAAATATGAAAAAAGTATAAAATTGATTATATATTATTGATTTTATGACTTTTTTCTTGTAATGTAGTTTGAGATTCCTTGAGTCGAAAAGTTTCTGGATTTATAAAACCTACTGATTGGGTGGGCTCTACTATAATACTATCAGTTGCTAAACGTTTTCGTCTTTCTATATCTGCCATTTCTTTCTCTAATAATTCAGTTCCAAATACTAATTGACCAGTTTTTGAATATTTGTCTTTCTTTTTACTGTCAGATTTACTCTTTTCTATTGAAGACATCGGACTTTTGTCTTCCTTATCATCTCCTGATTGACTCTTTTGTTTCTTTTCTGAGTTTTGAATTGTGACACTTTTTTCCACAACTGATTTTCCTGTTTTCGGACTTATGGCTGACTTTCTGACAGAACCAACAGTTTCGTCGCCTTCAGTCGTAGATTCAAACTTCGACTGCTGTTTACGTTTATCTTTATTTCCAGATTCAATATCGACAACAACTTTAGTTGGTTTCGGAGTTGTGTATCGACAAAAGTATCGAATTATTCCAAACAATAGGAACCAAATCGTAAAAGTTATTAATAGACTTGCACTCAAAAATGTCAATAGAAATAATATTTGATTAAGTATTTGATTTTCCATTACTGTAAATTCATATTCATGTGAAAGTAAATCTTTCTTATGAGGTCTGCTCTCAATTATCAACGGTATAAAAATAGAAGACGTCACAGACGTTATGAACACCAGAAACAAATAGAAACTTCGAATGTATGACCATTTCTTCGAATGAGTTCCCGATTCAACTCTCATTTGAGAACAATTTGAATTATAGTTCTGTTTAATCACTCCTTTATAAGCAATAGAAAGGCTTTCAGTCATGAAAAGTGAGACAAAACCTGACAATGAAAACGCGACAACACTAGCAATAGATGTGTCCAAACTCTTCAAATAGACTAATATCGAGACCATTAGAAAGAATGTAAAATTGATGAAAAATGCGGAGAATATAATCGATTCAAACCATTCCAGTTTTGGTGATAATATTATTCCATTTGATTCTTCAATACTTTCACAATTTTGCGGACTTTTATCACTTTGAGAACTAGATCTAAGCGGATGTCCAAAGTTTTCGATTGAAAGTGGAATAAAACTTGGAGTCAGAGTTTGTTTAGAACATAACCGAATGTCTTGTTCTTTCACTTCATGAACTTCTGCCGAATCCATGTCTTCGTTGTGTATAAACGCTTGGATTGAATAATATGTTCGTTTGCCATACTTTAGATCATTTACTTCAATACCTTCTAAGAAGATCTTTGAACCTATAAATCAACAATTAGTCGAATATTTTTATTTTATTATTTAATCAATCAATGGATGAATACCTTGTGTTTGGCAGTCATGTATGGCTCGAATTCTTGTGATCGAAGGCAGAGGTTTTCTTTTGCGTATTATCATAAAGAAAGCTCTGATATCTCTTACAAGACATAAATTTCGAGTTATGTACAAACAATCACTTGTTATCGGAATTTTAGCCAATCGTATTGTTTTAGTGATTATCTCCAAATTAATTGATGACTTTTTCAGATTGAATCCATCGCTCGGATGACTTAATATTGGCTCTAAAATGTATTTATATCTATGAGTTGTCGAATCTTCAAGTTTGACTCCCTTTGCAATTATAGTTTTAGTGACTTTTTGACTCAAACACATAATATTGTATAAAACAAATGCAATTAATATTAACCAAACTATAGCTATAGCTATATAAAGCCCCATAAAGTGCGACTCAACCATAACTAATTGCGATTTTTATTTAACAATTCTTGTAAATTGTTATTATAGAGTTGAACTAATTGTTTATTCTTTAGTTATTGAGGATAAGAATAACGATTTTTTAGAGTCACGTTAAAGGGAGCGCTTGAGTACATTGTTGTTGAGTTGAAATTCTAATTTTAAAGGTTGAGTTAACAATTAATAAGAACTTAAACAGTTTAAAACACGTTTAGAGAGGAGGACCGGAGCGACAATACATTAGTATTTGTATTGAGTCACAAAAATGTTCACTTGAGACAAATAAAGAATCAATGAGCACATCCACAACAATGGACTGAAGGCTCCCTTTAATATCTATTCAAATTCCTTTAGATTAGGTTTGTGTTGATAAAGCTTAAGCTTCTATTATTTTCAAATAAGCTTCAACTCTTTAATAAGTTAAAAAAGCATTTATTTAAATCAAATTATAAGCCGAAGCTTATCAGGGCTTTACAGTTACTCCAAATAAAATATATTATATCTACTATTCTTTCAAGTGTTTTTAGACTTCTAACACTACTAATAAAAACTGTGATAAAAACTTTCAAAAAATAATCAATAGTTTAAAAATATATACACAAAAATGATTGTATGTTAAGAATAACTACTATTTCTTAAGTGTATTCTATTTTATTGACTTTATTACAAATGATTTATTTGATTGTATTTGTGATAAAATAAATTAAAAAATATGTGGAAAACAAAATATGGTTTAATTATCATTTTTTATTGGGCTGTTTATCGGTATAATCTTCGAGAATGTCTGCGATGTGATCATTAAGTTTCTTAAAGTTACCCTTTTTTCTATTGCCAGTCTTTTTACGTTTCTGGACGTGATTTACTTTTTTGAGACCCATGTCTTGCATAGAAGTAATTCCTTGATTCGCAAGATATTCTTCAATCTTAAGCTCATCAATACCTTCAACGGCAACACTTCTCCAAAGTTTCTGAAACTCTTCATCCACTTTAAACTCCTGTGAAGAGTCGTTATAAAAGAGTATCTTTTTCTTATCGATGGGTCGAGTGATGACAATAATTTTGTTATTATCGGACAAATTCTTGACATGTCTGTCAGCGGCCGGAAGTGATTCCTGAACGTCTTCGAGCGCAACCCCTCCTAAGCCTCTCTGATCGTTCTTATCCAAGAGTCTTAACAATGTTTTCCTATCTTTCAACGGATATAATGGTTTGAACGCATACTTTCCGTCTTCAGTGATCGCTATTTTAGGATTGTTTGGAAGCGCTTCAGTTAATAACCAATTCTTTTGCTTTGGATTCAGATCTAATTGATTGGTTTCATCTAATAAGTCATCGAAAGTGAGTGCTTCTGAGTCTCCCTCAAGATGTCTACTTTTCATCCAATTGACTATTTTGGCCAAAATCGCAAAATTATGTGAAGAACTGCCTGAAGATCGAGAATAGGATAAGGGGTCGCGACTCAAGCTATTGTTCGGCTCTCTCCGAACCTTTTTTTTATTAACGGATCCGTTCGACTGATTAGTTGTGTTCTGTGGTTTGGATTCTTTTTTGATTTTATTTTCCACGACTGGAGTGGCGAACGCTTTCTTCTTAAACAGCTCTCTTTCGCGAAGTAATGATGGATCCATTTCTCCCTTCAATTCAATTTAATTGTCACTTTTTGTAAATATTATTATTATTATTATCTAATAATGAGTAATAACTTGTGATTTCAAATATAAACAATCTATGATTCACTTAATTATCATATTCTTTGCAACAAATCCTTTCGATTGCGTCAAACATTCACTTCATTTAAATGTGTAGAAACATGTCTGAAAATGTGTCAACACTTTTCGGCATATCATCGGTTTTTACCGGAAAATATCGTAATATTTTCAATGCTATTATTTTTCAACTTTTATGCGAATAATTTTTTTTAAATTTAATTTTACTTTTTTAAGATATCAAGATTTTTAAATATTTTCATTGAATTTTTATATCATATGTTTAATAAAATGAAAAATGTCTAAAATTTTTGTATTATTAATACATTTGTAATAACCGAAAAGTTGGTGTATTGAAAGTAATGGGAATGCGCACAAATGACAGCCAATAGGAATGTAATAAATGGTTAGCATTTTAAGTGAGATATTGTGGGAGTTGTTATGCTCTCATGAGTCAAAGCATAGGAGAGAATATATGACTGATATTGAGGTCTTTCGTAAGACACGTAATCGTAAGAACGAAAACATTTGACGCAAAACGCCTGTAATAATCAGTGTTTCTCTTAATACAAGTTTTAGATGAATGTAAAGCTAAAGCCATATGCGATCACTATTTAGGAAACATATTGTTTTAAAATAAAGTGATAATAATTAATACGATTTTGATTTTAAAGATTGTTATTGTAAACACGTTTTTGATTTGAATATTGTTTTGAATAATAATGAAACACATGTTGTCATAAAGTTATAAACAAATCAATAATACATTAAATCATTTTCAAAGATTTGCTTTTTGAGAGTGAGAAAAGACTCAAAAAGTTTTGTGAATTTTCTGTTCAAAAGTAAACAAAATTATTGTTATAATGAATAAAATGATGGATGAGATGAACGGTTGCGATGACTTTCATTTGTCTCCAAACAGTTTATTGTCAACGTTTGAGACATCAATAGATGAAGACCTAAACTATGCCTTTTCACAAATGGTTGATAATAACGACCCGTGGATTGGAAATGGAATTATTGATAACATTAATATATTTAGTCATGAAATCTTCAACGAAGACTTCAATACAGGTCTGGTTTCATTCAAATATTAATTCATATTTTCTCTAAATTTAAGTGTTTCTTATGACTAATCAATGCGGAAAAACGAATAGACTTTGTATTCAATGACAGTTTAGTTCATAAATAAACTTAAGTCTCATGTCTGAAGATGTTATTTTTGATAGTATTTTCTTATTATTCGTAAACAATTTATCTAATAATGAGTTCATTATAAGCCGGTCTTTGAGTGTAACACGAGTTTAATAACCGGTATTTTTGAAAGTTATTTGAGTTTTGTTTTTGAAAAAACTCATGACACAGAAAGCAATCATTTATTCATTGAAATAACAATCTTTCTATACATTCAGATTCGAGCAAAAGTTCGAGCGCTTCTCTATCACCACAGCCGGTGAATATTAAATGCGAAGTAGAAATCGATAATGAGATCGAAATCAATAGCGAAGACTGTAATGACTGTGACGTAGATTCGCCAATAAGTTATGCGGGAAGTTCTGCTTCCAGTTCTTCGTCTCAGAATTATGATTACCCACAAGTAGTACTTCTTAGCGCACAAACCATTAAAAAAGAGCCCAAAGACTACAATAGTAAGGGTTCGCCGAAAACATCACCTAAAACTCGAACGCCAAGGAATATAAAGATAACTGATTTAGTTCTCACAGACGAAGAGAAGAGACTTCTCGCCAAAGAAGGTAATCATCGTTAGTGAAGCTTTTCTATAGTTTCACGGCTTTATTCAAATTGAAATTCTCTCACTTTAAGGTTATCACGACTTCCCGTCTGGAAGTTTACCCCTTACTAAACATGAAGAGAAAATTTTGAGAAAAATCAGGCGAAAAATTCGCAACAAAAAGTCAGCTCAATGTTCGAGACAGAGAAAGAAGGAATACTTGGAAGATCTCGAGAGAAGGTTTGATGATAGGAATCATGAAAACGAACAGTTAAAGAAAGAAGTGATTAAACTCAAGAAAGAAAATGACACTTTACTGATGAAAATGAAAAAGTTATTATCAATGAATGGTCAAAACGCGTCATTCAAGTCATCATTTTTCGTCATAATTCTTAGTTTCCTATTAATTCTCGTGCCTTACTTTAGGTGAGTAAAGAGCTGAAGAATGAATTGTTTATAAGTTTGTTTTATGTCAGGCCCGAAGTAGAAGAGTTTGGTCTCAATGAGAAAGATGTGGTGGGAACCGGTCGTCATCTATTGATGGCTTTATACCCCGAAGTCTTAAATACACCCGAATCTAATTCGACGATAATTAATATGACTTCGTCTGCAATTTCAAACTCTAATTTATTATAAAGTTATGAAGAATTTGAAATTTTTTATTCAAATGATGGGCAAAAAGCATTCTAATTAATCAAATACTAAACGCATTAATGTTTGATTGTATTATGTTTTTATTCAAATATTAGAATTCTATTATAATTATATCCATTATTTATCATATATTCTATTATATATTTAATTATAATTGAGACATTAAGACATCTAAATATATTGTTCTATATATTACATAATTTTACATTTTTCTCTCTTTTCATGTGACCCTTTTTCGTGATGTTATGATTCCATTTTTTACTATTAAGTGTTATCTCCTATTTCTGTTGCTATTAAATCAAATTCTAAATATCAAAAACAATATATTTTAATGTAAATTTGGGTTCGGTTTTATATTTATTTAAACCTGATTTCATTAATGAAGTATTTCAACAAAATTTTATGGGAAAACGTTTCATATTTGTATCGATCTTTGATTTTTTCATTGACCTTATTCTCAAATAAATTATTGGTTAATTCGAATGGAGCATAAGTTTGGTTTGAATTATTCATTCCGTGATATATCTCTAAAATCAGAAAAATTCTGTATAAAAAGTTGTCTGAAAACTTTTCCACTGCATTAAAGCCTTATATAGAAAACCTGATCAAAGTTTGTGAGTAACGAACCCTTTACCTGAAATAGCGCTGATTTTCTTGATTTTAATCGCATTTTCAGAGAAGTACTTCATCAATAGCTATTGAAGTATCGCTGACAGCGTTCTAAGTGTTAACTATTCAAATGAGTTCAATATAACTCAGTTATTAGAGCACTAACCACACTAACAACTAAATCATAAATTCAACTATTTATAGATAGTATCATTTGATAAGATTTAATGGTATCTCTAGTACTTTCACCACTAAGAAGAGTATTTTCTAATAAATAATTCTTATCTCTATTAAGAATTTTTCATCCATAGCTTTCATTTTGAGGGAAGAAATTTATTTTATAGGAATATTAATTGAAAGTTTTATCAATTGCTACATAGAAATGAAAATTGTATCATAAGTTATATAATGAAACAAAAGTGAGTGTGTTCTCAATTGTTTTATTTCACAAAAGAAATGTCTGTTTTATCACATTTTACGATTAAGTTCTGGATAGTGAATGACTTTCACAGAAGGTTTAGTCGAATTGTAATTACGCAACAGGAAAAAGTAATCAATAGCTTATTTATCAAAGTCAAACATGATTACTTTTATCCTTTTCAAAAAGCTGACAAATGCTCGAGTTTACACGAATAGCAATACAGCTTTTTTGTCTTCTTAAGCCTAACGTTAATTAAAAGTGGTTATGAATGTCAAAAACTTTTCTTAAATCAATACTAAATCAACAGAAAACTATAAAAATTCAAATTTGATTCTTAAATGGACTGTAAATCCTTTAATAAAAATTTGCATAATTTCTTTCATGGTTATTATGAACTGATCATGAATACCAACTTTAACCCGATATTTATTTGAGTTTTAATAATTAATGAGTGTTTTGAGCTATATTTGAACACAGGTTACCGGCAAATGACTTACTCTCTTAAAAATGTGCAAATCTTTCAATAATTGCAAATAGCTTTCAAGCGATCGCAAAACACGTTTTTATCAATTTATTCAGAAGAATGGCTACGATTTCGGTTACAAATGTTTATGATTCTGTTTTTCCCAAAATTCGTCACTAAACCTGTTCTCACGAGTAGTTTCGAGACATAATAAGGACTAATCTTAAGAAATTCTTGCCAAGTATGTTAAGCGAATATTAAGTTATTTTTGGGAGAAATACTCTCAAAGATGTGTTTTTTGAAAACTAAACATTTATGACTTATTTGTCTCAATCAAAGCTATTAATAGCCCAGATTTGGACTAATTTATGATTTATATTTCACGCAAAACAAGTGATTAACTGATATTTATTGTAAAAACTTTGTAACTTGTGTTTAGCGGTAAAATAATTGTTAAATTTGAATGGAGTGTTAGTTTGAATGCAATTCTCCTCTAATACTGATAGTGAAGAACAATAAACATTTGATATGACATTAACTGAAGCATAAAATTTGGGCTCAACTAAAAAAACTGATTAAGTTCATGGACTCAATTGAAAGCAATGATATATTGCTCACCAAATATTAAATGTTAAGGATATCATAGTTTGTAGTCATAGAAACTTATGAATCAAAAAAACATTTCTATTTTATTAGGTTTTCATTTAATAAAAATGAATAATCATTAGCACTAAAATTGTCAGAAAATTAATTATTAAACAAACAAAACAATCAATTTATTATTTACATAAAATTCATATGAAATTAAAACAAAGTTTATTAAAGTTTATCTACAATTAGTTTAATTGATAGCAAAATATGAATAAACGATAACTTATTTATTCAATTGATTTAAAGCTGATTCGAGTTCTTCTAACAGTTGATTGAATTGAGTTAAACTCATTTCCATATGTACTCTATTTCCACATTTTGTAATGAGTTTTAACTGAAGAAAAGTATTGGAAATATTCGATGAAATATGACTTGAATTAACGGTTACACCAAATCTCCAATCAATGGATTCCACGATATTTTGAGAGTTTAATAAATCGTTTGTTTCTTTTGTTAACATTTTATTTATTTTGATCACAATTTATTCAAATCAGACTATATTTCAGATCGAGTTCAATGAAATCTTATGTTTATTTTGTAAACAAAATCACGAAAAATAGTCGAAATGTTTTTGTGACACAAAAAATGTTTACTTTAGACGCCTATCCGTTCACTCAATGCTATCGCCTTTGAAAATGTCGAGACTTTTAATGCAGTGAAGCCTCGATTTGCCCCTAAAATCTAATGGCTTTGTGTTGTACAGTCGAGGCCTTATGTCGCATAAGTTTATGGACTTTTAGCTCAATTTTTTGGTCAGGTTTTGGATCAATGACTCAATTATTGTATTAGTCATGAAAACTTGTGCCAAGAATTGTTTTGACAAAAATAGACAGATATAAACCACAATTGTCTACATATGTGTTCAGTCCTAAAACTTACCACAAACTCAACTAACTCTTCAACTGAATTGAACTTTTTTACCTTCACCTGAAAACTTGAGTCAATGGTTCTGAATGATGACCAACTTTTAGTTTCAAGGATTCTTTTTACAGATTCAGTCTCAGGAATTTCGAAATTAACATTAATTTTGGTTTTTTCTTACTTTTGTTGAGTTGGCTAAAAGCCAAATAACTCTTTCTGAGAACTTAATGTTTATTTAAGTTATTTCTTTCGTGTATTTTCTATAAATGATCATAAAAGCTATTAAACTCGATCACAATGCTATTCATTTGTTAGTTCAGGTATTAATCAATTCAATAACTTCAACAATAGGACAAAAAGCAAATCATTAAAGGGTTGCAAAATTTCCGGGATTTCCGATGACATCAAATTTATTGTAAAAATTGTGAATAAATGTTGGGCTCAATCTTATAAATTTCAAACTTGAAGATATATTAACATTCAGTTCGCGTTACTTATGATTTTGAATCCATTTTATCGTAAATCTTAAATGATTTGCTCAAAATTGAAACTTGAAAATGATATTACGTAAGGATTCAATACATGTATATCATTGATAACTTCTATTTTTATTAATCATTCTTCATATACAACTATATTCTTGACCTTATTTTAAATTGTGAAGCACTGGGAGCACCACGATTCGCCCGTGCACGATTCGCCCGCGCACGATTCGCCCGCTCACGATTCGCCCGCACCCTGTTTT
>JAQFZT010002895.1:0-10469 GCA_034696325.1 Camisiidae sp. | reverse complement strand
TTCAGTTTCTCCGGGCGTTTCTTCAGGTGTTTCTTCAGGCCCTTCATTAGTCATTCTTTCACCCGATTGAGAGACACATTGAGCTGAAGTGACAATTGTTTGCGGAGAAACTAAAGCACCGCTACATATAAACCTTCGGTCTTCAGAATAAATAGCTGCCAACCAGGGATAGGAGTGCACGTCTGCTTCATGAATATCAGGAAAGTATAATGATTTGCGATGCATCTCATTATCACTTTTACCATTTGGTGGATCTGTTTGAAGTTCTGGGTTGAACCTGAAGCCACATAATATTTGTCTTATTATTCTGAGTTCTTCAGGACTTAAAGTTGAGCACTCAGTCAACCGTGCAGTGCACTGGCCATCTCTTAATTCTGGATATCCATTACAATAACTATTTCCTAACCGAATATGTCTCAAACGATGATATCTCGCATTAACAAGAGTTGACAGAACAGGGATTATTACTAAGAAGAAACGCATAACATTTATAGTTAAACTTACTCTCAATAAACTGAAACATATATAAGTAAAGCTCATTTATATATAATCTAATTAATGGCAATAAGAATAAATTTTCATGGATTGAGATTGAGCTTAATTATCAACAATTATACCCAGAGTCAACTCTATCATCTCATACTTTATAAATCATTTTTGACTAACTTTTCCTTTTTTCATGATTATTATATGAATAGAAGGAAATATTAAGATAAGATTAACAATAATAATTGTGTTCAATAAAGCGTAAATCCTTCACAGCATATGATTATTCTCTCTTTCTATTGTTAATTCTATAGTTAATAATTGATTAATAATTCATATTTGAATTATTATTGTGAAAATAGTAGAATTGTTTATGCAATTCACGATTCGGTTTCATTGATCATTCAATTTGACGGTTGGAATCAAATCACAGTAAATAACTGGTAGCTTCAAAACAATTGTTTCATTTAATAATCTGTATCGGGTCACGATTCAGAGGAACCTCATTCGTGTCTTCGAATTGGTTTCTATCAGTTTTATCTCCAGATTTGACGCTTATTTTAGAAATTCATTTTTCAAACTTTAATATTCAAATTAAAAGGTCTGAAAAAGGTTTGAAACTTTGAAATTAAGTCAATTAACTTCTATATTTGAATAAAACTGCAAACAATAATTGCTTTTCAAGTATGAATGTAGCAAAACATTTAGAGCTCAACAATTAAATGCAACTCTAATTCACTTATTTTTATAATTTTTCAGATAGAGAAGAAACGTTTCTATCAAATCGATTCATAAAATATTCATTTCATTTCATCTTAAACTTGAAAATTCATGTACGGTAAGTGTTTTATATCCATGCAAATCAACTCAATAGTCAATTTCATAAGACCTAAAATTTTCTAAAATATTGTTTATCACAATTTGAATCTCACAAAAAACTTATGAATATTTATTATTACTTATAAGTCATTTTGTGTTTTCATAAAAGTCAATCATTGTCTCAATCAATGAAAGCATGTTTTAATTTAAATATTTATGTAAATTAAATTAAATATTGCGTTTAGACTAAAATAATCTGTAAAGTTATTGAAAAAAGGTTTATAAGATTGTAATTTCAAATATTAATTCCATTTAATTTACATAAATATTTAAATTAAAACATGCTTTCATTGGTTGAGACAATTTTGTGACTTTTATAATGACTTTTATGAAAACACAAAATGACTTATAAGTAATTATAACTATTCATAAGTTTTTTGTGAGATTCAAATTGTGATAAACAATATTTTAGAAAATTTGAAGTCAAATCAAGTCTTATGAAATTGACTATTGAGTTGAATTGCATGGATATAAAATACTTGCTGTAATTCTAAGTAATCTTTCTCTGAAAGTCTGAAAACTATCGAATAAGATGATAAAAATAAGTTATAGTTAGAATATATTTAATTTTTCATAGCAAGAACTTTATTGATATCATGACAAACAAGACTGGAGTTTATAACTCGTCCATGAATTTTGTATTTTATCCCATTTCAATATTATTGAATTTTTCACAAATTCAGTCAATACTCATTCAAAATTGAGTCAAGTTTCCAATAATATCTCAAGAATTTAATTGGGATTCAATTTGCTAACAACACTTTAGAAGACTTCGTAGAAATACATTGAGAGTATTAGACTTTTAATAATAAAGTTGTTTCATTGCAAGTTTGCTATGAAGTGTGAGCACCAATTTATGAATAAATAACGGCTAGAGTTGTAATTTACGGGTAATTTACAGTGATTGATGATAATTTACTGTAAATTAACCCAAACTATTGTAGCGCCATCTAAATGCCATTTATCTAGTATTTTTTACTAAAAGTGTTTTTGATAAACTTATTTTTGAAATCAATTCAAAGAACATAAAAAGTTTATAAATTCTCGAGTTCAACGTTTATTTGTTATTCAAACTCACTTCAAATAAACAATTTAAGCTCTAATTCTATTTCTTATGAAAATATTGCCATTGAATGTCATGAGAAAGATAGTGATATAGAATTAATCGTATTTTAATTATTTTTATTCGAATAAAATATAAATTACCTTAATTTATCATATTTTACCGTAAATTACACCCAATTTATAATTTACCGTAAATTATCATCGCTATGAATCAATTGAAGCCAAGGCTTAGTATGCATTCAAAAACTTGATTTTATTAATTAAAACACAGAGAACTTTATACTCATTGGACTGTTTGTTCAATATTTTCAACTCTTAGTTTGAGATCAAATTAATCATTTGATCGAATGATTAGAAGATTTTCTTATCTCATACCACATACCACTCAAAAACTGAATCCAAAATTCGGTCAAATCTTATTAAGAAACTTGTAAAGAGTCCAATATTTAGAATTTATACTAGTTTTGTAAGAGGTCTTCCGCCTTCTTCTCTACTATAAAAGCTCTGAATTGATTTGCAAATTGAATCTCAATTATAATCCATTTATAACAATGAACAGGATCTTCAATAATATAGAGTCAAAGACTGTGATGACGAATGTAATGAATGACTGACTGACGGACGGAAGAAAATACTAATCTATTTGTTTCACAACTGATTAGAAAAAATAATGAGAGCTTTTCAGCTGATTTAAGCGATTTGTTTTTCTCAACAATATTTTTTAATAACTAAATGTGAAAATATGACTAGAAAGCACTTTATTTGACAGGACTCGGTGTCGGTTCTGTAATTTGTGGTTCTTCTTTGACTTGACAGTAATTTGCATTATTATAAGGGCAAATGCCATAAGCGAAGGAAACTTTACTGATAGCTATAATACCATAATTGGGTGGTTTAATATCAATATGAGCTTCAATGTAAAACCGAGGATTACCATCACGTAAGTCTACCGAAAGATTTGCTTCTCTCCATTGGCCATAATGGTCAACAAATTCATTATTATCAATCCAAATACACTTATTTGCGATGTCCTGCTGAATCAAATACATCTTCACAGCTCCGGTCCCGTACATTAAATAGTTGATCGATAGACACGCATCTAAATGAGAATTAGTGGCGAAATAATCAGATTCAAGTCTTGCCGCTTGAAAATTGCCCGCATTAGAAATGTTGAGAAATAACATGGAGTTTTTTTCAAACAATGGTGAAGTGCGGCGATGAAATGAGGCCATATTATATTGATTTTTAAAGTTACAAAAATCAGATTCAAATGTACACGTCCAACGGTCTTGTGTTCTTCGAGCCAAGTCTAGGTCCACGTCGTAGGCCATTAGTATAGGTATTCTTCCTGGAATTGTTGCATTGCATACAATAATCAGAAAAAATAAATTCCATATAATAGTTCTGATCTTCATCTTTTTGCTTAACTATTTGACTGTAATTTCAAAGACTTGTTAATCTAATAATGTTAGAGATCTAATGGTTTGGTTTATAAGGGTATAAAACTTTGTGAAATAGTCTATGAAAAGATTTTATTCTAAGTAATACATGATTCACTTTTAATCGAATTAGATTTTTTATGTTATCACTAATTGCTAATAAGTTAAGCTCAAGAAGATTGTAGTGCTTTCACCTTAAACATTAATCAATGCTACTTATTATGAGTACAGTATAACTTCGATTTAGTTACTCAGCATTTTAGTTGATTTTCGATTTAACTGATTGTTTCAAAAACAGCGGTAACTTCTATATACACATAGTATTCAAGAGTACCAATTAAATTGTCCTCTATTTAGTTTAGTTCAGTTTAGTTCTCGAAAGTATAGCCTTTAACCCTATTTAATTCAATTTACGCAGATTGTAAAACTTTATTCAAAAATTCATTTAAACCAAAAAACTTGAATTTCTATAGAAAAATTAAATAGTTGTTTCATCTTAGAAAGTGTTTGTTAATGCCATTTCTTATTATAAAAAATGTTGACTACAAAACACATGTAATTCAATTAGAGACAAAGTATCAAATTATTCAGTTAATTCATAAGAATATTCCTAATTCAGTGGTTTTAGAAAAATTTAGCAAAAATTTAGCAAATATTTCCGACCAAAAACAATAGAAACAAGACTCAGTATTATAACTCGTTGTGCAGTAGTTAATCAATTATGAATTTAATTTATACAGACCTTCAAATTGTTATTATAACTTTTACAACAATTGTGTGGCTGGAGATCATAATGAGGTGAGAGAATGACATAATGAAAGAAGACTATAACTGATGGCATATAATGGCATTGAGTTATAGCCTTCTTTCACCTCATCTGATCCCCACAATTAAACACTTGAATAATATCGAAATCTAAATTTTTTGATAACAATTAAAGTTTTGTTGGGCCCACAGATGGAAAGAGAGACCGACAGATAGACAAAAAGTACTAATCTATAAGCTCGTTCTGTTCCACCACTAGTTCAATACATAATTGAAGTCCAGATTTAGTTGACGTTTTTAAGAGCACTCACGAGTCTACTAAACCGAAGTTTCACTGTATTGATAAGTTTATTTTTATCATTTCTTGAATTTTATTGTCTCTAGACTTGGAACTGTTTACTCTGCAAACTATTTTATTTGTCAAAACAATCTTCGAAGAAGTAATTGCTTATATTTTTTGATTTTGATTTCCATGAATTTTTTAATAAGTTTATTATACAAGAATAATTGAGACCTATATTAAGACCAAAAAACAAAAGCTTAATATAAATTCTTATCATTAATCGTTAATGTCATGACTTTGAACTTTTGATGAGCTATTGATTTGCGCATTTGAAGGATAAATCAAATCTATGAAAGTTAAGAAATAATTTTCGAAAAGAACAGTTATTGCCAACACTGAAACTCCTAAATAAAATTGGAGTACATGTACAGTAACTCTAGTTATAGGCTTTACTTCCAAGGATTATTGCTTTTTTCTCAAAATTCTTTTGACTCTTTTTTCAAGCTTGAGATTGAGTTAATTAACCTTAATTTATTCAACCTCTAGTGTTCTCTTTCGAGATTTCATCGTCTTATCACAAAATTAGTTTCTAAGAACTCAACGAATAATTAATAACTACTGGATTTCAGAGTAATTGATTGACTGAATACGTGGAAGTGAAGGCTATCTGAGAGATATTGATTCATATTTCTACTTAAGCACAAATTCTATCATTTGTCATTCATATCGTCATTGACAGGGATTTCCTTTAAGTTTGATTTGAGGTCATATTAACAGAATTCTCGAGAATACCAACAAATATTTAGATTTTATGTCAGCCCTAAAGTCAATTAAGAATTGCTTTTTGGATCGCTTTTTATAAGTTTTAATTTATAAAACGAATAGTTTTACAAAAAATATTTCAAAATATAATTTATTTATAGCCAAAACTTTCAAATTTAACTTCATTTTAATTGTTCAAATTCTTCTTATTATTCTATATAAAATTGAATAGTAATGATTGAAAGCTTTAAAGCTTTAAAATGGTGTTAAGTGTGAGTACTAATTCTGTCCTCTTTTGTTAGCTCATAATTGGTGTGATTTGACTTAATGTGATTCAGTTCATACCTCAAGCAATCAAAGTTTTCCATTTCAATACATTATATCAATAATTTCCTTAATATTTCAAAATCAAACAATCAAAAAATTAGTTTTTTATATAAAGTTTTGCAACGTTAACAAGTTTTAAATGTATAATTAAAGTTTTGTCAGCATTAGAAAACTTGAATGCATGCGAATAAATTAGAATTTGATTAAGATCTTAACATATTTGAATGTGGATGAGATGTAAATGATTACGTTTCAAATAAATAAAAATCTAAAAAAGATATTGAAAATATTTCATTGACTCAAATGAGTGAATATGAAATGAAGCACTCAATTACAAGATAAGAGTCTACAAGCTTTATAGTACAGAAAATTTCTTTGATTTCTTGATAATTCAATTTTTTGCATCAGTTCATTTTAAACTGTCTTTTTATAAAAGCAATCAAATTATTTATTGTGTCCAAACAGAGGCTCGAACTCAAAACTTTAACTATTTTATAGTTCTGTGACTACAGAAAAGAGTTTCTTTAATAATATTCGCACATTCGGACGAAAAGTCATTCAGATATTAATTCTTTCTCTTTATCTAGACATGAAAAAAATGCAGAAAACCCTCTTTTATGAACATATCACTAAAAATGGATAACAGAAATGATTAATCAATTATGATTAGATGGAAATTTAGATACACTTGAAATTTTTGCTCAATATTTTTTCGATGAGAACCAAAGGTAAGAAACTAGAGTTTGAAGAGTTGCAAGAACTTGACAATAAGGAAATTATTCCTTTTGATGTGCAAACAAAGAGCGTTTTATGAATTTTGTTTCGTTTCAAAAGCTTACTTTTGAAAAGAGATAATGAATAGCAAAAAATGACATCTCAAATAATTATCTGATTGAATACAACTATACAACTACAGTATTTCCAGCGCAATAATTATTGCAAATGTCAACTCTACACATCGTTTATTAGAACATTGACAATGAGTTTAATGATTTGATTACGAAAACAAGACTGCATGAATGCATCAGTTAAGTTGCACTTATACTTGTTTTTCAAAAACCATTACAATACAATTTTAGTAACAATGCCATCAAAATACATATTTTACAATGAAAACCATCATTTTATGAATGAAAGAATCATTTTAATTTTCTAAAGCATAAAAAGTAGGAAGTTTTAAGTCATGTCATCTTTGTTACACTGATTTCTATTTTACTAATTAGTTGAACATTTTCAGAATCAGTTCCGGATTGCATTATTGTTCATTTTGACTCAACACCAGTTTCATTATCCTCACTCGTTATCATGTATCGAAAACTTATTCCAGAATAATTAAACCATTTTATGATTAACTTAACAGAAATAATCAGATAAAAACTTTAATGAATAGTTTCATATTTAATTAAATCAGTTGCAATGTGTTGGGCCTTCATATTAATGAAAACCCAATTGAAAAGCGCACTTAAATCATATGCAATCATGCAATTCATTAATGATCTTTTTTAAAACCTCGAATTATTCCAAGAAAAAGATTTAGAGAATGAGTTGAACAAAAAGTATGGGTTTGAATAATTAGGTGGAGTTTAATTATTTTGTTTGTATTTTATGCTCATTTAATAAAACAAATTGTTATAAAAACAACTTTAAAGGTAATCAATAATATCTTACACAATAAAAGCTCTATAAAAACTTTATAAACACATTTTTTCCTTTTTAGGAATTCATATGCGATTATTTACAATTTTTTCATGAGGAAAAAGTATTGTTTATCTAATTTGGAAAATATCTCATTTCCTACTGTCTATTTTTATATAGAAATCAGTCATGAGTCTTGAGTGAATAAACTTGCGAATAGTCTCCACATAAACGATCCTAAATTTAATTACGAAATAGCAATTCTAAATGCGAAAGTTGTCACCGAATGCCTCTCAGGCATAATACTAGTGCATTAATTTACTTTTTCTTACTATTTTGTGCCTTATTTACATGAATTGCATTAGTAAATAGCAAAAGCTCTGTAACATATTTTTAATGCGAATCCTATTCTCGTATTCAGATATTTCAAATGAACTTAATATGTCTTTTAATGATATAAAGATCATAAACCAAAACCAAGTTAAACATCTGAACCGTAAATAATTTCCAAAACAAGCTATAATTATGGAACATTTCTAACAATAAACTAATTAATTAATTTTTCATCAAAAATTCACTTATTTTTAATTTGATGAATAAGTGAAAGGTTACTTGAATTGTTTATTTTTGATAAAAAAATTGATCACTAAAATGTTGAACTTTGAAAATTTTGAAAAATATCTTAATTGCATTGAAATGATGTGAAAACAAAGTGATCTAAATAATTAAGCAGGTTATGATTATTAAAAAAATTCAGTATCAAAGTTTGGTTAAGCAAAACGTTATATAATTGCATAATTTATTTAGAAAGATAAATACATTCAAATTGCTCTTAACAGTCAAGAATTATCAGTTAGAATAATAAAGAGCTTCTTCGCATCATTTTAGCTCAATATTCAGCTCCAGGTTGTTTCAGACCATGGGATCAAATTATTTAAAGATAAAAATTATTCTTTTAAAGTCACAGCTTAGACTTGAGACAGATTTTTCTAAGATTTTCATAATTAATTTCTATATGAATGAAATAATATTAATTAATCTGATAAAAACATTGCATTGAGGAAGTAAATTAAATTTAAAAATAAAAAAAGAGTTTTAAATTTTGGTTTTACTTCCAATCATTAATTATAGTTTGAGGATTAGAAGACCAGGACTTTTGGTGATAAAAATATTCATTGAAATTCAACTGCTATTAATTAAGTTTCTTTACTTTCTTTTTAATTTTACAGTATTTTTGCTTAAAAATCTCAAAATTATTTAATCAGACGAAAAGACGAAATAATAAAATTTTTGACAAAAAACTAATTACGTGTAAGCTAAAAATAAATGATAGAATATTTATTATTCTTATATTTCTTATATTCCTTAGTCTTTTAGTTTATATATGAAATCGTATGAATCAAGAGATAAGTGTTGTTAAGCTTTCACTTCTAAACCAAAATTATTTAATTTTGTTCTGAAACTTTGCTCAAAGATAAGAAGGCCCTTCGGTATCGATTTCATTTAAATTTAGTTAAATTCAGTTAAATTCAGTTAAATTTAGTTAAATTCAGTTAATCAAATGACTGAATAAAGATTAAATTTATGAATTATTTAAGACATGAATCAATTTGGGGGCGATTCGGAGCTAAAGCTGGAAAGAAAAACTGTTCGATTGAGGCAAAGCTACTTTATTTCTCCAATGTTTTCATCAGCAATAATAAAAATACATTAGCAATTAATAATACATAATTATAAAACAATTTACTTTTATCTCTTATCTTAGTTGAGATAAAAGAATAATCACAAAGAAGTTTTACATTGTTTTTGTGATTTCAATGAAACAACTTCTAACTTTAGATAAGATATTACTTTCAAGTATGCAATAGGATATCATTTCAATGTTTATAATGAAATATTTACTGAGAAAATAGCAATTTTCAAATTCAGATGAACGCACAAAAGACACTTGAAATAAGTTAAACTCAAAAAGGACTAAAATAATAAACTCTAAAAATGATAAAATGAGTAGTTCTGCGAAACTGCATAAAAATAAGTTAATTAAATATCTATAAAAACTATTCATATCTCACAATGACTTAGTAATGTTGGGTTGAAATGAATTAAGAGCCCTTTTAATGAATCTAAACTTTCTGCTTGACATTTGGATAAAAAAAAGCTTTAATTGAATTTAATGAATAAGAGAGGAAGTAAAAAATACACAAAATGATTATGAGTTTCTATAGTTATTTTCTATAAAATAGGAGTTATTTGGAAATTAATAACTAATTAGTGTAACATAAGTTGGTTTAACACGAAGTTTCATGTAATGAATAATGACTGCTAACAATGGGTGATTTGGTAATTGGAGAGTACCGAGAGTTGACACATAGAAATTGGACAATATTGTCCTACCCATGACCTATTAATTAAAATGGGTCAGTGAACTAATGGGTCGCCCATAGCCAATACGATCATGAAGAACAAGACAAGTGAATATAATTATTAGCGAATAGAAAAATGTCCTTATGGTTGACTGATGATTGCCTGGAACAAGCAGAACAACTATTCAAATACAACTTTTTCGTTAGTAATAGTTGTTTGGGAAGCAGTCTCACTAGTCTAGCGATCGGTTCGCATCAAATAAAGACGAACGCTCTTCAACTGTTTTCACTATTAGTTTGTTATCCTCGTTTGCGGTAGCATTCAGTATATCTAATTTGAGCAGAAATGCTGTTCCTCTCGCTTAGCTTTATTTTGTCAACTCTTATAGTTAATATAGAGTGTCAACAAATGTTCAGAGTCTCTTCAGCAGCTTCTAATCAACAGCAACAGCAGCAGCAACAGCA